>ML827850.1:64870-76973 GCA_009831015.1 Picea engelmannii
AGAAATTTTTCTCATTTTTAGATGGTTTCAGTGGGTACAACCAGATTAAAATTGCACCTCAAGATCAAGATAAAACCACCTTCACCATCCCTTGGGGAACCTTTTCTTATAGAGTCCTTCCATTTGGACTATGTAATGCACCATCAACCTTCCAAAGGGCAGTTTTAGGAATTTTTTCTGACATGCTTAATGACTCTATGGAAATTTTTATGGATGACTTTACTCCTTATGGTGTTTCTTTTCAGGAAGCACTGGAAAACCTTGAGAAGGTACTTGAAAGATGTATACAAGCCCAACTTTCTTTAAGTACAGAAAAATGCCATATGATGATGAGTGAAGGGATAGTGCTTGGACATTTTATCTCATCTCAAGGAATTAGCTTAGCAAGTTCCAGAAACGAATAGGGTTGTCGTTGAGAGCAGAGAATGGAAGAGGTGTGGATTGCCTCCAATTTAGATAATGAAAGAGAAGAAAGGAATGTCAACTTGGGAGTTGAAGGGTCAAACTCTAATGGGCAAGGAAAAGAGATGGATAAGGAAGGACATATGATGAAAATCATTGAAATATTGAAAAAAGATGCCCAGGCTCGCCACGCTGATAGCCGAAAGCTCATGAAAGTCAGAGATAGGTAGGGTGAATTCAACTTAAGCATGTTGAAGAATCTGGAAAGAATAGAAAAGAAATTTAAAAAGGAGAGTGACTCAAGCAAGACAGAGAGTCGCAGGACCCCTGAGAGGTAAATAAGATCAATGAGTGTCAGCAGACATCGTCATCGCTCCCCAAAGAATTCCAGTAGGCAAGCACACAATAGTTCAAGCCCATCTCCTACCAGAAAGCACAGGAGATCTGGGATGGATGAATTGAAAGGGGAAATGAACAAGATCAAGCCTCCAACGTTCGATGGAGAACATAAGAAGGAGGAAGATGTCGAAACTTGGTTGCTGGGTATGAGGAAATACTTTCAGCTACAGAATTATTCCTCTCATGCAAAGGGCAGGATTTCCATGTATCAACTGAAGGGAAAGGCATCCATGTGGTGGGATCAACTTGTCCAGGTACAACACATCTGGCAAAGGGACATCACATGGAAAGAATTCAAGAGGTATTTCGAGAGGAAATACTTAACTAAAACATATTATAACAGAAAGATGAAAGAGTTTTTTGAACTAAAGCTGGACAACAAGACCATTGATGAGTATGAACGAAATTTTTTAGAGTTACTGAAGTATGTTGCGTTCATCAAAGATGAGTTTGTCAAGATTCAGAGGTACATGAGTGGATTACCACCTCCTATTGGGGATAAGATTCAGTATGATGACCCAAAGACTATGGAAGAAATGATAAGAAGAGAGAAGTGCTTATTTGAACAAAAAAGAGAAAATACTACCTTTCAGAAGGCTTGGGATGAGCATAAAAAGTTCAAGAGAGAACAGAGGCAGAAGGGAAATAAACCACCCTTTCTCAGAAACAGTCCTCAAGAATAGCCATCTATTAGAAAAGATAAAGTAAGAGTTCTCCACAATGTTCAACAAGATAAAATAGTGGAGGACATGGGCAGTAGAATTCCAAGGATCTACGCAGCCCTGGACAACAAGAAAGGTGAGTATCAGTCGCACATGATTGAAGTAGAAGGTATGATAAAAAACCAACCATTTACTATTTTAGTTGATTAAGGGGCTAGCCATAGTTATATAGACCCTAGAGTGGTAGAAAGTTTGCATTTGATAAGAAGCAAACATGAAAAGTCTTGGTTAGTGCAGCTAGCTACAGGAACCAAGAGGAAATTCATGGAGTTAGTAAAGTCTTGTCCTGTAGACATGAATGGACTCAGCACAAAGGTCGATTTGAACATTTTGTCGTTAGGCTCTTATGATTGTCTAATTGGGATGGACTAGTTGGACCAACACCATGCCATCTTGGACTATCAGAACAAGGCATTCACTTGCTTAGATGAAGAAGGTAATCAAAGACTCATCCAAGGAATTCCTAGAGCTGTTACTGTTAGAGAAATCTCAGCAATGCAGTTAAAGAAGTGCTCCAGAAAAGGTTGTCAATTATTTGCAGCCCATGTAGGGGAAACGCTTAAGGATAAGGTGTCAAGTATTGAGGATCATGAGGTACTTAAAGAATTCAAATATGTATTCCAGGAAGTACCTGGACTACCTCCGAAAAGGGATATCGATTTCTCTATGAACTTGATGCCTGGAGCAGCTCCAGTGTCAAAGGCTCCGTACAGGATGAGTGCGCCATAACTAAAAGAGTTGCAGCTGCAGATTGAAGAACATCTAAAGAAGGGGTATATATGCCCAAGTGTGTCGCCTTGGGGTGTCCCAGTCCTGTTTGTAAAGAAGAAGGATGGAACGTTGAGATTGTGCATCGATTTCAGGTAATTGAACAAAGTAACAATGAAGAACAAGTATCCTCTGCCGAGGATTGATGATCTCTTCGATCAGTTGAAGGATGCAAAGATCTTTTCTAAAATATATCAAAGATCGGGATATCACCAAGTAAGAATAAAAGATGAAAAAATCAACACGACCACCTTTAGAACAAGGTATGGTCATTACGAGTTCACAAAGGTGCCGCTTGGAATGTCAAATGCACTCGTTGTTTTTATGAGCTTGATGAATGGAGTATTCAGGGACTATCTAGACAACTTTGTCATCGTCTTCCTGGATGACATTCTGGTGTATTCCAGAACTGAAGAAGAGCATGAACAACATCTGAGGATGGTGTTGCAGGTGCTAAGAGAGCACCAACTGTATGCCAAGCTGAGCAAGTGCTCATTTTATCAGGAACGGATCCATTACTTGGGACATATTATCTCGAAGAATGGCATAGTAGTAGACCCTGAGAAGATTGAAGCCATTAGAGAATGGTCAGTGCCAAGGAATGTAACGAAAGTTAGATCCTTCATGGGATTGGTTGGTTATTACAGAAGGTTCATCACAGGGTTTTCCAAGATAGCTCACCCTATCACTTCCTTACAAAGAAAGGGGAAACAGTTTCACTGGACATAGGTATGTGAGGAAAGTTTCCAGTGATTGAAGAAGTTTTTAACCAGTGCTCCAATCCTAAGGATTGCAGATCCAAATGCAGATTTCATAGTATGCATCGATGCATGCAAATAAGGATTGGGAGGGGTCCTCAATCAGAATGGATTCATAATCTGTTATGAGTCCAGGAAATTAAAACAGCACGAGAAGAACTATGCAACCCATGACTTGGAGTTGGCAGCCATAGTTCATGCTCTAAAGAAATGGAGGCATTACCTCATGGGAAGGAGGTTTGAACTCAGAACATACCATAACGGTCTGAAACATTTGTTTGATCAGCCAACCTTAAACGCTAGACAAAGTAGGTGGCTGGAATTTCTGTGTGAGTACGACTTCGAGATCAAGCATATCAAAGGAAAGGAGAATAAAACGGTTGATGCACTCAGCAGGAGGGTGCATGAATTACATGCTAAAACCATTAGCATGTATCGGACTGATATTAAAAGCAGAATTATGGAGGCTGCAAATGTAGATATGCAGTACAAAGAATTGGTAGCCAAGCTATATGAGGGTAAGACACCACAAAAGATGGAAATTTATAAATTGGAAACAGATGGAATACTATTGTACAAGAACATAATTTTTGTACCCAATGTCCAGTGCTTGAAACAAATGATTTTGCAGGAGATGCATAATGTGCCTGATGCAGGGCACCTTGGATATCAGAAAATAGTAGCAGCGAACAAGAGCCATTAATTTTGGCCAGGTATGAAGAGTGAGATCATTGAATACATTGCCAGATGTATGGAGTACCAGAAAGTTAAAGTTGAGCATAGGCACCCAGCAGGGTTGCTAGACTTCATACTGAGAATGTATGTGATGGACAAACCATCAAGATGGGAAGACTACCTACACTTGGTAGAATTCGCCTACAACAATGGGTATCATGCATCGTTGAAGATGAGCCCATTTGAAGCAATTTATGGAACAAAGTGCAATACTCCAGTGAGCTAGGATAATCGAGCTGATAGAACAGTAGTTGGGCCAAAGTTGCTCAAGGAGATGGAGGACCAAATGATAAAAATTAAGCAAAATTTGAAAGCTGCCCAGGACAGGCAGAAAAGTTATGATGATAAGAACAGAACCCATAGAGAGTTCAAAGTGGGTGATCAGGTTTTCCTGAAAGTGCTAATAGGAGTTCCCTGAAGTTGGGAAGTTGGGCCAAGTTGGCAGCCAGATTTTGTGGGCCATTTGAAATCCTGGAAAGGATTGGGCCAGTTGCATATATGCTTGCATTACCTATATCCATGACTATACATAATGTGTTTCATGTTTCATTTCTTAAGAAATATATACCAGATGCTAATCATGTTATCGATTGGAATGTGATTTCGGTGGAACAAGAAGGTGTCCTGCAAGTGCATCCTGTGCGCATATTGGACAGGAAAAACAAACAGCTCCAGAATTGAGCTATAGGTCTTGTAAAGGTCTAGTGGACCTGGTACGGTCCTCGGGACGTGACATGGGAACATGAAGATGTTATGAGGGCAAAGTACCCGCATCCTTTTGAAAATTTTGAAAAGCTTGCAGATGCAGTGTAAAGTTGCACTGAGGATAGTGCAAAAATAAGGGGAGGGGATTGTAATGTCCCCAAGGCCGAGCCCTGTTGTAAATCATGTCTATGAAGTATAAATCTTGCATTATGAATTGTAATTATGTTTTATAGGCTGGTGAGACAAGTAATATAAGCTAGTGGGATTAGGTGTTATTAGGCCAGGGAGCCTAAGTGTTGAAGGCCAAGAGCCTGATTTTTTTGTACATGTAATTATGCATAGTATTAATACAAAACATCTTTGCATGTGGACCGACCACGATGAATGAGTGATGGGGGACTAAGAATCCACAAAGCCTGGGTAAGGGAGAGGGGGCTGAGAGGTTGGAAGAGGGGCTAAGCTAAGGGGGCTTAAACCCTTGAGAATAATATTAAATTATTACTATTCCAAAGCTGTGTAAATGTGATGTTTTATCCTAAGTTCTTTGGAAGGACAAGTGACTTCCAAATTGGAAGGAATGAGCTTCATGGGTGACAAGTGTCAACCCAAGCACATGCATTTAAAACTTTTGTATTGAGCCATGATGGGGGTTCCTCATCCATTCTATCGTCGACTATCTGAACCGGGAATCCCGTATGACCTCTGCAAGAATACCCTCATGCAAATCTAAAACCAAAAAGGCCTGTGTTGATTTCTGGAGGAGCCGGTACACCCTCTATCAAAACCGTCGAGTCTGTGTTCAACCTTCGTGTGGATTTCTGATCACGCATCCTTGAAACCCATAACCATGAGTCTGTTCTGTATGGATGGTTGGAAAAACCGAATGTCCCGTAATTGTTGAGCCTGGTTGGGTTGAAGCATCTGTCTATCATATGTTTGGGAAACCCATGTTTGTTGTCCCAGTTGACTGTCTCGGCCACACAGTTCTTGGTTGGGTGTGGTTTTCTATTGTTGTATGTTCGTTGCTAAGCCTTGTTGTTTTTTTTCTGCTTTGTACGGGAATGAGATTAAGGAAACCGGTTGTATGACCTGTGTGTAACTTCTCTCCAGGTGAGGGAGGTGATTGTTGTTGAAGAGGCCGGTTTTACCAAGCCTGTAAGTGACTCTCTCCAGGTGAGAGAGTGCGCGGAGGAAGGAGAGAGCTCCTGGAAGGAACCCTGTAGCTTCCATAGAGCTCGGAAATTTCTGGTCCGGTCTGTTGCTGAAGCCCAAGGCAAGGGAGGTTAGCAGCTGAAGGAATGTCTAGGTGACAGAGAATGTGTATACTCCTAGGGTGGGACAGGCATGTGGGGAAGGAGAGTATGTGGGTAGTGGGCACAAGTGGTTCCTGGGAGAGAATCCTCCTTCTTTTACGTGTGTTCTTCCTGTAAACCTTACCTAGCCTAGGATTCCTTACCCGGTGGAGCTTAGTCCGAGCTCAGGGGTGAGCTATTGCTTATAGTGATGAGCAGCGTGGTCTAAGGATGGGAGGTTAGTGGAAGGTCTACACATAGTTGGTGGTGTGTGACAGTTTCAAAGATAAGTGTCACTATGTTTTGTAATTCTGTAATTAATTAAATTGCATACCTGTGATTCTTGCAATGTTATCACGTATTTTGTTGTGAATATGAATTGTTGTTATTTCCATTAACTCTGAAATACTAGCATTAATTCTATGTTTAACTGTAATTAAGCGTTTTAAGTTCATTAGAATGCATAATGTGTTCCAGAAGTGTTTTTCCGCGTAGTAGCGTTGGCCCGACCATGGGGTTGATGGCCAAAGGCGCTACAGTATGGTATTAGAGCCTGGTTTCAACGTTGAGCCTGGATGTGCCAAATAAGTGGTCTTTGGACCGAGGGTTTGAGAAGAAATTGTGTCTGGAGGACTAATTTCAGATCTCAGAATGTTTCTGAGTGTCAATGGACTACTTGACCATGTTACAAGCTCAGGAGGTGTAGTGGTAATATAAAACTATAGTCGGTGTGGTATATGGCCACAGGGAGAGAGAGAACTCCGGACCAGAAGTGTTGGATCAAGTAGATGAAAGTTAAGAAGGAGGGTACCAATTCATTGGCCAGAAGTCCTTGAGAAGCAGAGTTGGACGGTTAGAATTCTCTGTGGAGAACTCGCGAAATTGAGAGGACCGTAATATAGCTAGAAGTTGCAAGGTGGTTAGTGGATGGAGAAACTCTCCACCCTAGGATCCAGAATAAACATGGGCCTTTGATCGTGGTTGGTTTGAACCATTAGATAATTTCGTGAATTCAGGGATCATGAACTTGGAGCGCAAGCCAAATTCTTGGTCACTTCAAGTCTCGAATCGCAAAAGAGATTAAAAAGGGTAGAATCGGACTGTGGAACACTTCTAGGAAGAAGTGTTGAAATCCCGTGAGCCATCAGATCTAGCCAACTAGCGAGGAAGTTAGGGATGAAGAGCTTTGATAGGTGTAAGCGTAGGAGAGATCTGAACCATCGGATCAGGGGAGGCTCACAGTCGTTGATCTCATACATGAATTTCCATATCGAAATTCAGGGATTGAAGCGACAAGATATTTGGAGTCGCTGCATCGTGAACTCCCAGTTCATGAAACTCCGAAAAGATATAGACCATTAGATCCAAATCATCAAGGATCGTTGGATCTCGTACAAGAACTCGTGTATCGAAATTCAGGGATTGAAGTGACAAGATATTTGGAGTCCCTGCATCATGAACTCTCGGTTACTGAAAACCCGAAACCCGAAGTTCTGAAGTCCCGAAATCTTCGAATACGGAAGAACCGTAGCGGATTTTTTTTTTACCGTTGGATGTTGGGTAAATGTGGATCGTCGATCCACCTGATTTACGTGAATTCATTATATAAAAAATCGGGGAGATAGATGTGTGTACCTTAAACTCTTCGAAGGTCGAAAGCCTGAGTAGCACCTAGTAGTCTAGCATTGGTCACGAGCTTTGGTTACAAGGGTAGGGAGAAAGAGGGAGCTATCACCCGAAAATTACAGAGTCAAGCAGAACTCAGAATTTTTTTGAAGTCGAAGCGTTTTCTTAAATCATAATGGTTTTGAATGTGTGGAATTTGCTAAGAATGACGACCTGACAAATCCCTGTTGTCTGCACATGTGTTTGCAGAAGCTTATCAAGTGCCATAACCAAATAGGGTTGTTATTGAGAGAAGAGAATGGAAGAGGTGTGGATTGCCTCTAATTCAGAGAACGAAAGAGAAGGAAAGAATGTCAACTTGGGAGTCGAAGGGTCAAACTCTAATGGGCAAGGAAAAGAGATGGATAAGGAAGGACATATGATGAAAATCATTGAAAGATTGCAGAAAGATGCCCAGGCTCACCGAGATGATAGACGGAACCTCATGAAAGTCAAGGATAGGTAGGGTGAATTCAACTTAAGGATGTTGAAGAATCTGGAAAGAATAGAAAAGAAATTGAAAAAAGAGAGTGACTCAAGCAAGACAGAGAGTCGTAGGACCCCTGAGAGGAAAAGAAGATCAAGGAGTGTCAGCAGACATCTTCATCACTCGCCAAAGCATTCCAGTAGGGAAGAACACAATAGTTCAAGCCCATATCCTACCAGAAAGCACAAGAGATCTGGGATGGATGAATTGAAAGGGGAAATGAACAAGATCAAGCCTCCAACATTCAATGGAGAGCATAAGAAGGAGGAAGATGTTGAAACTTGGTTGTTGGGTATGAGGAAATACTTTCAACTGCAGAATTATTCCTCTCATGCAGAGGGCATGATTTCCATGTATCAACTGAAGGGAAAGACATCCATGTGGTGGGATCAACTTGTGCAGGTGCAACATATCAGGGAAAGGGACATCACATGGCAAGAATTCAAGAGGTATTTCGAGAGGAAATACTTAGCTAAAAGATATTATGACAGAAAGATGAAATAGTTCTTTGAACTCAAGCTCGACAACAAGACCATTGATGAGTATGAACGAAATTTTTTGGAATTACTGAAGTATGTTCCGTTCATCAAACATGAGTCTATCAAGATTCAGAGGTACCTGAGTGGATTACCGCCTCCTATTGGGGATAAGATTTAGTATGATGACCCAAAGACTAGGGAAGAAACGATAAGAAGAGTGAAGTGCTTATTTGAACAACAAAGAGAAAAGCCTACCTTTCGAAAGGCTTGGGATGACCAGAAAAAGTTCAATAAAGAACAGAGGTAGAAGGGAAATAAACCACCCTTTTTTAGAAACAGTCCTCAAGAATAGCCATCTCTTAGAGATCCCAGGAAGTTTGAAGTGAGTGGGAAAATGTCAAGGCCGCCACCTATGGAATGTTGGGGTTGTAAAGAAAACCATAGGTACAGAGATTGCCCCCACTGAAATGATAAAGTAAGAGTTCTCCACAATGTTTAGCAAGCTGAAACAGTGGAGGACATGGGCAGTAGAATTCCAAGGATCTACGCAGCCCTGGACAACAAGCAAGATGAGTATCGGTCGCACATGATTGAAGTAGAAGGTATGATAAAAAACCAACCATTTACTATTTTAGTTGATTCAGGGGCTAGCCATAGTTATATAGACCCTAGAGTGGTAGAAAGTTTGCATTTGATAAGAAGCAAACATGAAAAGTATTGGTTAGTGCAGCTAGCTGTAGGAACCAAGAGGAAAGTCACAGAGTTAGTCAAGTCATGTCCTGTAGACATGAATGGACTGAGCACGAAGGTCGATTTGAACATTCTGTCGTTAGGCTCTTATGACTGTCTAATTGGGATGGAATGGTTGGAGCAACACCATGCCATCTTGGACTATCGGAACAAGGAATTCACTTTCTTAGATGAAGAAGGGAATCAGAGAGTCGTCCAAGGAATTCCTAGAGTTGTTACTGTTAGAGAAATCTCAACAATACAGCTGAAGAAGTGCTATAGAAAAGGATGTCAATTATTTGCAGCCCATGTAGGGGAAATGCCTAAGGATAAGGTGTCAAGTATTGAGGATCATGAGGTACTTAAAGAGTTCGAAGATGTATTCCAGGAAGTACCTGGACTACCTCCGAAAAGGGATATCGATTTCTCTGTGAACTTGATGCCTGAAGCAGCTCCAGTGTCAAAGGCTTCGTACAGGATGAGTGTGCCAAAACTAAAAGAGTTGTAGCTGGAGCTTGAAGAAGTTATGATGAAGGGGTATATACACCCAAGCATGTCGCATTGGGGTGCCCTGGTCCTGGTCGTAAAGAAGAAGGACGAAACGCTGAGATTGTGCATCGATTTCAGGCAATTGAACAAAGTAACGGTGAAGAGCAAGTATCCTCTGCCGAGGATTGATGATCTATTCGATCAGTTGAAGGATGCAAAGATCTTTTCGAAAATAGATCTAAAATCGAGATATCACCAAGTGAGAATAAAATATGAATACATCAACAAGACCACCTTTAGAACAAGGTATGGTCATTACGAGTTCACAGTGGTGCCGTTTGGACTGTCAAATGCACCCACTATTTTTATGAGCTTGATGAATGGAGTATTAAGGGACTATCTAGACAAGTTTGTCATCATCTTCCTGGATGACATTCTGGTGTATTCCAGGAACGAAGAAGAACACGAACAACATCTGAGGATGGTGTTGCAGGTGCTAAGAGAGCACCAACTATATGCCAAGCTGAGTAAGTGCTTGTTTTATCAGGAACAGATCCATTACTTGGGACATATTATCTCGAAGGATGGGATAGTGGTAGACCCTCAGAAGATTGAAGCCATTAGAAAATGGTCAGCGCCAAGGAACGTAAAGGAAGTTAGATCCTTCATGGGATTGGCTAGTTATTACACAAGGTTCATTGCAGAGTTTTCCAAGATAGCTCACCCTATCACTTCCTTACAAAGAAAGGGGAAATAGTTTCACTGGATAGATGGATGTGAGGAAAGTTTTCAGCGATTGAAGCAGTTGTTAACCAGTGCTCCAATCCTAAGGATTGCAGATCTAAATGAAGATTTCATAGTATGCATTGATGCATGCAAAGAAGGAATGGGAGGGGTCCTTAGTCAGAACGGATTCATAATATGTTATGAGTCTAGGAAATTAAAAGAGCACAAGAAAAACTATGCAACCCATGACTTGGAGTTGGCAGCCATAGTTCATGCTCTAAAGAAATGGAGGCATTACCTCATGGGAAGGAGGTTTGAACTCAAAATAGATCATAATGGTCTGAAATATTTGTTTGATCAGCCAACCTTAAACGCTAGACAAAGTAGGTGGCTGGAACTTCTGTGTGAGTACGACTTTGAGATCAAGCATATCAAAGGAAATGAGAATAAAGTGGCTAGTGCACTCAGCAAGAGGGTGCATGAATTACATGCTACAACCATTAGCATGAATTACATGCTACAACCATTAGCATGTATCAGACTGATATTAAAAGCAGAATTCTGGAGGTGCAAATGTAGATCTGTAGTACAGAGAATTGGTAGCCAAGCTACATCAGGGTAAGATGCCACAATAGATGGAAATTTATAAATTGGAAATAGATGGAATATTGTTGTACAAGAACATAATTTTTGTACCCAATGTCCAGTTCTTGAAACAAATGATTTTGCAGGAGATGCATAATGTGCCTTATGCAGGGAACCCTGGATATCAGAAAACAGTAGCAGCGGTCAAGATCCATTACTTTTGGCTAGGTATCAAGAGAGAGATTGTTGAATACATCGCCAGATGTATGCAGTGCCAAAAAGTTAAAGATGAGCATAGGGACCCAACAGGGTTGCTGCAACCTTTACCCATTCCTGAGTGGAAGTGGGAAGTAGTAACGATGGATTTTAATACGGGATTTCCCAGAACAACCAAGCTGCATGATTCGATCATGGTGGTGGTGGACAAGCTTACAAAAGCTGCCCATTTTATTCCACTGAAAACTACTCACAAGACAGCAGATGTTGCTGATATTTTCATAAGGGACGTGACACGATTGCAGAGAATTCCTAAAATGATTGTGTTCGACAGACACCCGAAATTCACCTCAAATTTCTGGAAAGGATTGTTCAAAGGATTCAGAATGAATATGAACTTTAGTACAGCTTATCATCCTAAGTCTAATGGACAGACAGAGAGGGTGAATAGAGTAATAGAAGACATACTGAGAATGTATGTGATGGACAAACCATCAAGATGGGAAGACTACCTACACTTGGTAGAATTCACCTACAACAATAGGTATCTTGCATCATTGAAGATGAGCCCATTTGAAGCACTTTATGGAAGAAAGTGCAATACCCCAGTGAGCTAGGATAATCCAACTGATAGAATAGTAGTTGGGCTAGAGTTGCTTAAGGAGATGGAGGACCAAATGATAAAAATTAAATAGAATTTGAAATCTACTCAGGACAGGTAGAAACGTTATGCTGATAAGAACATAACCCATAGAGAGTTCAAAGTGGGTGATCAGGTTTTCCTGAAAGTGAAAGCTAACAGGAGTTCCCTGAAGCTGGGAAGTTGCGCCAAGTTGGCAACTAGATTTTGTGGGCCATTTGAAATCCTGGAAAGGATTGGGCCAGTTGCATATTTGCTTGCACTACCTGCATCCATGAATGTACATAATGTGTTTCATGTTTCATT
>ML827851.1:0-17875 GCA_009831015.1 Picea engelmannii
TTTTCTTGTAAACCCCTCTCAGGAGTGTGTAATTTTCATGTTTTTAAATACCTTTTAGTGATTTTTGAAGGAATTTGCTCCTTTGCTGAAGGAAAAGGGTGATTACTTGCTCCTTTAATTAGCCATAATTGTGAGTGTATTGCTAGGAAGGTTTTTTCAATAGAAACATGAGTGGACCCAAGCAGCCAAAGATGGATATGATAGGAATAAAATTCAAACAAGGGAAACGTATCTATTATCGTGACAAAAGATGTTATAACACCTATCCTCATCATAAAAGAGAGTCTTTCTCCCATTGAGAGCATGGCTATGGATAGGTACCTAATGTACAAGAACAAGATAAACAAAATAGAATGCGAGAGGCTTCCTAAGATTTCTTCAAACTCCAATCAAAACCACCTGTGACTTAAGCATGGGGGCTTCACCTTATTGACAAATATCTTATCACATTCATTCATAAAGGGGGTTTTAAAATTGTGAAAAATAAAGTCAATATATGGTAGGTATTGGGGGGGGGGGATTGTGAAGTACCGGGGGTTTATAGGTATTGGGGGGTATAAAGAAAGTTATCTCCTAAAAATAGAGGATATCTAGTAAAATGAGGTTCTTTTTATTGGAAATATGTATTGGGAGGGGGTACAAAAAAATTATTTTGGAGGGTATTTATTAGTATCTAGTAAAATTAGGGGTATTCTTTAATATCACATGAATGCACATGTTACGTCATAGGTTCACATAAGACCTCATGGACTTAAGAGGGGTTGGCATAAAGATGTCAAGTCTTCTCTAAATCATTGGGGAATCAAGGAAGATGTCACTTTGCAAAATAACAATAATAATAAAAGTATTATTACATCTAAATTTGGGGTGAAATTATGGTGTGATAAAGAATTAGAAGATAAGAGAAAATTAAGATGTTATGAGAAGGAGATCAACCCTAAATTGAAAGATGAAAAGTAGCCTAAAGAAGAAAACTAGCCTAAAGAAGAAACCTCTCCATAGTGAAAGAGAATGTTGGACAATTACTAAAGCTTCATGGATCAATTGAATGTCATCTTTGTGATATTAAAAGGGTTAAAAATAAAACAACAGTTTCATTTAAAATGTCCTGCTTACAATTACATTAAATCCAATTTCAAAATATTTACTACAATACAAACATTTCATAAAAATTAAGTTGACTTAAAAATATTTTTTTAAATTATTTTAACAAAAAATAAAATTATAAAACATATCCAATAACTTCTTACCTTTTTCTAATGTCTAATAAAAATAAAATAGAGGCTAGCCATCATATATATTTACTTAATCAACCATAACGGAGGGAAGGAGAACAAGAATATGTGAATTTTAATGTAAACATATTTCTTTAAATTTGATGGGGTTTATCTTTTTTTTTTAATAGGTGGATGGTGTGACTGACATTTTGTTTAAAATTGTTTTCATTAAGATGAATAGTACCCGATTTCATAATCAAACAGTGATATTACATATGTGATATTATATGCATATATCATCAATTGACTCCCATTAGTATTCAAGCTCGTGCATAGAAATTTCAGTCAGTCTACTTCAATTATTATTACAGCTGAATAGGTATTTATGAAGCTCGTGCATAGATATTTCAGCCAGTCCTTCCCTTCGGATCGGGGAAAGTTCAGTTTTACTTCTTGACTGGTAGTTACAAATTGTCTTGTCCCTCTCCCTCCTATCGTCTCCAATAATCAGAATTTACAGTCCCTGTCCACGACCTGCCATGAATCCTTTAGACTTGAATTAATTTTGTCAAACACGCGAGAGACTTTACTGATAATAATTTTGTCAAACACGTGAGAACCTGAATTACGACTTTAGTTATAATATTATATACTGAAAATTTAGTTTGAATACATTGACTAAAAAATTCAATTGGATTGGATTAGAGTTAAAGATTAATAAGCAATGGAATGAAACTTGACCCACGAGGGTATAAGTAAGGCTCGCGGATCTGCACAATACGCATCTATCCATCTTCTTCTCTCACTTTTCCATAATTTATGTTGCAGCATCTACTGGAGGGCAGGGACTAATTCCATCTTTCCCGATTTCTATTTTACTCCCCAATCCAGCCATGGAGTCTAACGGACAGCTTAATGCAGGCGCTGCCCTTCTTGGTAATCTGAGCAACCATGGAGACCGACGGTAATTATAGCATGAGAACAATTCAATTTGCTATCACGCTTTCAGTTTTTTGGCTTTCAATTTGTTAAGATCAACTCTCTGAAACTATATATTTGTTGAATTGAATGGTGCATGCAGATTGGAGGGGAAGGTTGCAATAGTAACGGGCGGGGCAGCGGGCATCGGAGAAGCCATTGTTCGGTTGTTCACAAAGCACGGAGCGAAAGTSATAATCGCAGACGTTGCAGAGAAAGCTGGMAGAAAGCTTGCGGAATCCCTTTCYCCYGCTCTSGCAACTTACCTGCACTGCGATGTSAGCAAAGAAGARGATGTGAGYGCGGCAGTGGAKYTGGCCATGGACAARTATGGCCAACTCGACATTATGTAYAACAACGCTGGAACTAACGACAGCTTTCTGGTGAAGAGCGTAGCAGAGTATGACATGGAGCAGTTCGATCGAGTGATGAACGTAAACGTGAAAGGAGTGATGCACGGCATTAAGCACGCCGCCCGCGTGATGATCCCAAGAAAGAAGGGCTGCATTATCTCTACAACCAGCGTGGCAGGTATTATTGGAGGAGGTGCTCCTTACTCGTACACAGCCTCCAAGCATGCAATCATTGGATTGACTAAAAACGGCGCAGCTGAGCTTGGGAAATACGGGATCAGAGTGAACACTGTTTCCCCTTATGGCGTGGCCACGGCTCTTGCAGTTCAGTACTTCAAACAAGGGGATGCCTCGTCAATATCGGAAGAGGATAAAGCCGCCATGGAGGGCTTCTGCAACAGTATCGCCAACTTACAAGGACACACTCTTAAAGCAGAGGATATTGCGGAGGCCGGTCTGTACTTGGCCAGCGATGAGTCTAAATATGTTAGCGGGCATAACCTCGTCGTCGATGGCGGATTCACAGTTGTG
This sequence comes from Picea engelmannii, assembly GCA_009831015.1. NCBI lineage: Eukaryota > Viridiplantae > Streptophyta > Pinopsida > Pinales > Pinaceae > Picea > Picea engelmannii. The sequence continues at coordinate 3,080 of ML827851.1, forward strand.
AATCACTCGTGGGGCCTGTACCGATAATAGGCTGCTTAGATGTAGTTTAAACTTTAAATATGCTTCTTCTCTCGATGCTGGATTAGAGTAGACAGCTCTAGTCGTATAATAATGTATTTGGTTTTCTATTTTATGTGCCAATCTGTGTAACCCATTTTCCTCCTACTGGTACTTCCATCTATCTTTTTTGCGTGGAACTTAGAATGTCAAAGGTTCTTCTTTTAATAAGTTTCTCCATTTCTGGTTTTATTAGTCCATGCGGTATGCATAGAGTGACTAGTTGACTTCGTATTAGATTGTCCATTGACCACAAATATTTCCATATTATTTATTGTAGAGGGATTAGTTGACCTCTTATTAGATTGTCCATTAACCACAAATATTTCCATATTATTTATTGTTGGAACCATGGAACTGAAAACATATATTTTTATATAATAAAAAGTACCATATTTGTCTTTATCTGATTGGACAAGGGATTGGAGGTCTTATTCCCAATGTTATATATGTTGGCATATCTAAGGTATTTGATCGTATATGGTCTTTTTAAATCATATATTTTCTTATGCATTGGTCGAAGGTGGATTAATGTTAGCATTAGTTCAAATGTTTGTTTTACCATTTTCTACTAGCTAGAATACATTCTCTAGCATATTGTTGTGTGATTTTTGCTTTATTCTTGCGTGCTTCAATAGAACAGGGCTGTCACACTGCATTTTTTCTTAAATGTTTGCATAGGGCTACACCCTTCGACGGTTCTGACAGTCTTAAGTGTTTACCTAAGAGGTCTGACAGTCTTCAATGTTTATTGTACAGATGTGTTGCAATACAGTTTCGTTCCATTTTTTTATGGTGTTGTTTACAGTGAAATTTTGTTGAATTGTTCTCCACCGACATCACTGGTTCAGTGGTCGATGCTTGTTCGCTAGTTCATTCCATGATTCTTATTCTTGTTTGATTCAACTTTGCAAAGTTCAGGTCCTGCAGTTGCAATTGGACCTCTTCATGGTTGTTCACTGATTTGTTGTTCTTCAACTTTGCAAGTTGTTGGACCTGTTGTTGTGGTTTATAGTTTTTGGGCCTAAGCTCTTATCATCCCTTGTTGACGGGTAAGTTTCCGTGCCATCGTTTCGTTGCTGTTTTTCAATGGTGAGAGTCCCTACCTCGAAATTCTGTTGCAGACCATCTTTCTCTGTGCTCTTAATTTTTGTTCCTGGAAACCATGCGTCTTCATATGTCGGGTGCCACGTCTATAGCTATTTCGAAAATTGCAATGCAGAGGGGTTTTCGAAAAGTTGTTTGGAGCTATCAGAAGAGGGAACCATCCATCGGGGTGTAGACGCGAGGAATGTTTTTATTTTGTGGGTCGGAAAACTGCGTCCACCTGTTACCTTTGTCGTGTCCTTTCTATTTTGCAGAAATTTTTCTGGCTCTGAGAAGCTTGTAGGATGCATGCCATGAATAGGTTCAAATCGGTCTTTCTGCTGAGTAAATTTATGGTGTTATTTATTTGCATTGTTTCTTCTGTTTGGTTCACTTTCCAGTGTGGGTTTGTTTTCTTGTCATATGCTATGGGGACTAGGGGGGATTGAAGTTGACAAAAATAAGGTTGAAAGATACATACAGGGATTGGTACCCAGTTCCGTGCTTGTAGTTTTCCTATTTTTCTTTCCTATTTTTATTATTTTTTCCCTTTTCTCTGTTTTCATGCAAATTGAAAGTATTTAACAAACAACTTCAAAATCACAGTTCAACAGATGAAAGAAGTAATAGATGTTGAGTCGTATGAAATAGATACACACTCCATTATACATGACAACATTGACGAGGTTTTGCATAGCAATAGCCTTTTTAGATTGGATGCATTCTCATATACTGTAGGGGATTGGCTTTTCGATGCATTTCAGGTTCTACTGCATTTTCGTTATTCCTCGACCGACCTGCGCAATGGATTGATAGATTGTTTCTTGGGTTTTTTTTTAAATGGCAACACTGAGGTATTGAAGTCGTATGAATACGAACTGGAATCTGATTTTCTTCAGCAGTTGCATGGAATACATGATGTCGCTACGTATTTTTCAAAGATGCGGTTGCCCGTATCTCCAATTCTACCTGCACATGAGAGGGGACTTTGGGGAGATACATTTTGTGTACGGTGGCTGTCTAACTGGCTCAATATATCAATTGGAATATGACCATTGATAAGAAAAACAAGATATCTACTATTCAACAAAACTGCTTCTGACAATCCATATTGCATCTTTTTCCATGATGCCAACGTTGTCAGTGTCCATTATGAACCACTACTGTATAGAAAAAATTTCATATGCAATGTTGAAGGAGCTCATATTTACTTGTCCCTCATTTGCAAAGACCTTGAATCGCAGTGGAAACAGATTATGCATTGGATAGACTGCCATGGTTTACAGCTAGAAACAACTGTTATGTCTAGCTGTGGAGATAGTCTGTTTAATGCAATTTGTTGTTTGGTAGCAGCGGAGTTCGATGTGCAGTCGCTTCGGATTTACACTGTAAAATCCTTTTGCAATGCAATTATAGGCGGCAACCAACAAGCTTTTAGGTGCTTGCATTAACACCTTTCGCCATATCTCCTAGAAAATAAGCCGACAATTGGAAGTTGGAAATAATACCTTGTAAACATGGCGTTGTCATATGAAAAAGGGAATGTGGAGGGTTGTAGATCATGTTTGCAATGGTTGTCTATCATATTCAAAGTAAATATCCAGGTCTAGTCGGCCTTGTCAGATGGCATTGTCCATTCCTAGTCTATTGATTCAAATTACGATCGAACAATTAACATTCTCTCGTTGAAAACAGACACAACACATATCCATTATCAACCTTTTCTTCGACATATCAGTGGTTCAGGGTTCAATGTCCATGCCACCCAAACCACATCGAATCTACATACGTGTGGCATGCGTTTTAGTGAGAATGAAACTCATCCCGGTTGCTATATGGCCATACATGGCTTGAAAAAAAATCCATGCGTGAAATTCATCACAATTGTGATGAGGCCACACAGGGATTAAACAAAAAAAGTAGAGTAAGTTATCTCAACTTGAAAAAAGTTATGTGTAAAATTCTTCCCAGTTATGATGAGGCCATACAGGCCTTAAAAAATAAGCGTAGACTAAGTTATCACAACTTGAATGAGAGTGAAATTCATCCCGGTCGTCATCAGGTCATCGTGCCCTTGGACAAGAAACGTAGAGTAAGTTACCAATTGAAAAAGGTCATGCGCGAGAGAAAAAAACAAATTTCTATGTTTTCTTTTAGAGAGAAACTCACATATCACAATCTAAAGAAATTTGTTCATGCACAACACAACAGAAACATGTATGGTCACATATCTCAGAATGGTCATGCAACTGTCACATTTCGTGGGCTAGAAGCAACACCATGCACTACTACCAATGAAAACCGCCAAACACTTTCTACCCATACTTCCCTACGAAATAAAAATGCAAGACAAAACTACATGAAACAAATTAAAGACACTCCTTGCATTGCATGTGAAATTTGTGAACAAATGAATTTCTCAAAAAAAAGTAAGTCTTTCACGCCTGATTTGCAAGATGAATACCTCTGCTTGACAATGCATGATAAACCATTTTTCAGTGGAAAAATTTGCCTTCCATGCAAATGGTTGCTTGAAAATGGAAAACTACCATAATTTGCAACCCCTAACCAAATAAGATGTAATACACCACTACCAGATGCAAGTGCACTTACGAAACTTGAGGAGAGACGCATGTCTCTGCGAATTGCATTTTCACAAATCAAGCCCTGGGGCTATAAACGACCCTAGATGGGCTTAACATGATCAATTATTATTGTGCATGTTAAGCTAGATGTTGTGCAAAAATCCTTGCCACAATTCATTAGCGATACAATGACAATTGTTGTGGCTTTGAAAAGACGTTTGTGATACAAAAATGCCTATCAGACAAGCAAATTGTGTGTGCATGCTATTATAAAAGAATTAAAGGAATTATGTTCCAGGGCTCCGTACAAAGCACAAAACATTTGTATAAATGACAACTGGAATAATGTTCTTGCAGAAGAGGATGCCAACTCTATAGAGACTCTCGAAAATGCTAGTGAATTTGATACAAGTGATGAATCGAAGAATGGAACAGCTGTTGAGACATTGGTGCATGGATTCACTGATTCACAGTGCATTCTTGACTTGCAAGACAAGATTGTCTAAATTGCACCTGCTGAGGGGCAACGTCCACTTGGAATATTCAAGGACAAATTCACTGAGGAAATGAACTGTCCAACACTCTTCTATGGAGATCCACATGCCACTAACATTACAGAACGATTTAGTTTTCATAAAATAGTCTGATGGGAGCTGCTACATTCAAGCGGTGACTTCTCATGTCACATAACAAATTTGTTTTCAAAACAATGCGCATAATAATAGAGAAAGTTCTCTCCTGCATGTGGGTCCGAATAAGAAAAGGCCAATTACAAGGAAGAAAGTTGTTGGCCAAGGATGTCAAGCACAAAGTAAACCTAGAAAAAATTTCTGAAATCTGATATTTGATACATAGATTTCAAAACATTCACACCTCTCCTGACTATTTGCAACAAAACAAAAAATTTATTTTTGCAATGATCCGACAATTAGGCCTGCCAACATTTTTCATCACATTTACAAGTGTGGAGCATTGCTGGGATTCATTGGTAGCTGTCGTATCTGACCTGCATAGGAACATGAAACGTAAACAACAAAACGATACAGTGGAAAACAATGACATTGACTTTAATATTGACATGCTACAAAATAATGGCAAAACAAAAGAATTGGAAAACTACATGTGCAAATACAGTCTCCACTTTCTTTTGAACAACATAAGCCATCTGCAAAACACACTTATTGACCATGTGTGGTTGAATGTGCCCATTCCTCAATACAATATGTTTATCTTAGACACATATTGGTCTGATAATGATACAATTGGTATTGCACTTGAATTATGAGATATACATCAAACATATTGCAAAGTCATATTTTTATGTTTCAAAGCATATCTCTATAGCCTTGCTGCAAAAAAAAAACAAATTATCCAGCTTCTTAGTTTTCCCTGATTTGTACACATACTGGTATGATCACCATACAGTTGGTGTTGTACTTGAATTATAAAATATACATTATGCAAAAAAAAAAAAAAGTATATCCTTCTAAAAACTATCTGTTACTCTATTCATATTATTCTATTTTTTTTAGTATATGTATATAGTACTTGTCCTTTTCTTTACATGTTAACTTATGTTCATATCCATTTTGTTTTGTACCTTTTTTCATAGAAACAAACAGGAAAACTAGACGCCACAAAGAACTCCTAACCAGATATGTAGAGGAATCCATGCAAAGGTGTGTTTTTTTTCCCGTGTTCCATATTAAATAGTTTTTCGTTTACTCTGTCTGTATTTGTTGAACTAATTTGCAGTTGTGTTTTTTTTTTTTCGCCTCCTTCGACACTCCATATCTTCCTCTACATTCACTTGTATTCATGTGTGTAATACATATTCAATCTTGAGATCACCAGTCCTGTAGTCCATCTGTCAATTGGTATATCACTGAACTACAAATGTTGTTTGGAGGACACAAAACAATAGAAGTGCAATGTTGAGAAAACCAAACTACAAGTTCGCTTGTCAATTTGTATATCGCGCAACTCTGGGTGCTATTTGCAAGACACGTAACATTAGAGGCCTAATTTAGAGCCCGCTAGCCCACAAATCCGTGATTCAAAAAAGTGACTAAGTATTGAATAAGGGATCTGTACATGTTCTATAACATGTCATGTCCATACTTTATAAAAGTACATATTTAGTATGTATTTCTCGTTTCTCGAAGCCTGCTAGCCCCGAAGTCCGTCTGTCAATTTGTATATCACAGAACTCAATAGAAGTACAATGTTGAGCCAGCTAGCCCGCAAGTTCGCTTGTCAATTTGTATATCGTGCAACTCTGGGTGTTATTTGCAGGACACAAAACATTAGAGGCCCAATTTAGAGCCCGCCAGCCTGCAAGTCCGCAATCCAATAGAAGTGAAATGTTGAGCCACCCAGCCCGCAAGTCCACTTGTCAATTTGTATATCACGCAACTCTAGGTGGTATTTGCAGGACAAAGAACATTAGAGGCCCAATTTATAGCCCGCCAGCCCGCAAGTCCACGATCGAAAAATGTGGCTAAGCATGGAATAAGGGATATGTACATATTTAGTATGTATTGCTCATTTGTGGGATCCCGCCAGCCCTAGAGTCCATCTGTCAATTTGTATATCGTGGAAATCACTAGAAGTACAATATTGAGCTAGCCAGCCTGCAAGTCTGCTTGTCAATTTGTATATCGCAGAATTGTGGGTGTTATTTGTAAGGCACGGAACAATAGAGGCCCATTTTTTAGCCTGCCAGCCCGAGAACCTGCGATCCAAAAAGTGTACATGCTCTATAAAATCTCAGCCACTCCACAAGTCCACTTGTCAATTTGTATATCACAGAACTCTGGGTGCTATTTGTAGGACACAGAACAATAGAGGTCTATTTTTTGAGCTCATCGGCCCAAGAACCCGCGATCCACAAAGTGGCCAAGTATGGAATGCGATATCCATACATGCTCTATAAAATCTCATGTCCATACTTTATAAAGGTACATATTTAGTTTTTCCTAGTTTGTACACATATTGGTTTGGTCACCACACAGTTGGTGTTGCACATGAATTATGAAGTATTCACTACGAGTTTGACCGAGCCCTTTCATTTCCTTAGCCAATTTTATGCCCGCGGGTTCCCCGCTACGCGTTATCGAACTCTCATTCCCCATGTTCCGAGTGTACATCTTGCATCCAAAACTTGGTAATCCATGTCTATGCTCGTGGGTTCTCAGATGATGGAGTGGCAGATTTCATGTCCATCTATATCTGTACATCACGAGTCCAACCGAACGTTGTTCGTTTTCATATTTCGTGAATTTTATGGCCACGGGGTCCTTTGTGAGCGCCATCCAGTTCTCATGCCCCGTGTGCGCGATATACATCTTCTGCCTGAAACTTCAATATTTATTAATATAATTTAGTACTTGAAAATAATGTTTTTAGATAATGTTATCTATATAACATATATGTTATATGTTATACATGTAGACAATCATAATCTTGAACCCACCAGTCCTGGAGTCCATCTGTCAATTTGTATATCAGGGAACTCCCAATGTTGCGTGCAGGACACAGAACAATAGAAGTGCAATGTTGAGCGAGCCAACCCGAAGTCTGCCTGTCAATTTGTATATCGCGGAACTCTGGGTGCTATTTGTAGAACACAAAATAATAGAGGCTCAATTTTCATCCCGCCAGCCCGATAACCCGCGATCCAAAAAGTGGCTAAGTATAGAATGAGGGATCTGTACATGCTCTATAAAATCTGATATCCATACTTTATAAAAGTACATATTTAGTATGGATTACTCGTTCCTCAAAAAATTTCTAGGTCCGGAACTGGTGGATACACATTTTCAGATTTCCACTTACTTTTATATCGCTAGCCCCACCATCCGCTTGTTCATTTCATATTATACATATTACATTTAATATGTATTACATATTACATGCAATGTGTGATACATATTCAATTTTGAGCCTGTCAGTCGTGGAGTTCGTTTGTCAATTTGTATATCACGGAACTCCGAGTGTTGTTTGGAGGACACAGACCAATAGAAGTGCAATGTTGAGTCAGTCAGCCTGCAAATCCGCTTCTCAATTTGTATATCGCGTAACTTTGGGTGCAGTTTACAACACACCGAACAATATAGGCCCAATTTTGAGTTCGCCAGCCCAAGAACCCGCGATCCAAAAAGTGGATATTTAGAGCCCGACAGCCTAATAACCTGTGATACATATTACGAGTAATGTGTAATACATATTCAATGTTAAGTCCACCAATCTTGAAGTTTGTCTGTGGATTTGTATATTGTAGAACTTCGAATGTTGTTTGGAGGACACGGGACAATAGAAGTGCAATGTTGAGCCAGATAGCCTGCAAGTCCATGATCCAAAAAAATGGCTAAGTATGGAATAAGGGATATGTACATGCTCTATAAAATGTCATGTCTCTAGTTTATAAAAGTACATATTTAGTATGTATTATTCCTTTCTCAGAGCCCACTAGCGCTGGAGTCCGTCTGTCAATTTATATTTCGCGGAACTCAATAGAAGTACAATGTTGAGCTAGCCAACCTGCAAGTCCGCTTGTAAATTTTTATATCGCGAAATTCTGGGTGCTATTTGTAACGCATGGAACAATAGAGGTTCATTTTTTAGCCCACCAGCCCGAGATCTCGGGATCCAAAAAGTGTGCAAACTCTATAAAATCCTAGCCAATTCACAAGTCCGCCTATCAATTTGTATATCGTGAAACTTTGGGTACTATTTGTAGGACACAGAATAATAGAGGCCTATTTTTTAGCCTGCTAGCCCGAGAAACCGCGATCCACAAAGTGGCCAAGTATGGAATGTGATATCCGTACATGATCTATAAAATCTCATGCCCATACTTTATAAAGGTAATTATTTAGTTTTCCCTGCTTTGTACACATATTGGTCTGGTCACGACACAATTGGTGTTGCACATGAATTATGAAATATGCACTAGGAGTCCGACCGAGCGCTTTTATTTCCTTAGCCAATTTTATGCTCGCGGGTTCCCCGCTATGCATTATCGAACTCTTCTTCCCCATGTTCCGAGTGTACATCTTGCATCCAAAACTTGGGTAATCCATGTCTATGCTCACGGGTTCCCAGATGACGGAGTGTCGGATTTCATGTCCATCTATATCTCTACATCACCAGTCCAACCGACCGCCACTTGTTTTCATAGTTCGCGAATTTTATGGCCGTGGGTTCCTTTGTGGGTGCCATCCAACTCTCATGCCCCTTGTGCATGGTATACATCTTACGCTTGAAACTTCGGTGATCTACAATTGGACCCAGACTCGAAGCTTACGACTCATTTGATAACTTTGTTTAATTAAATTATAGAATATCAATATTTAATATTAATAATTCAGTACTTGAAAATAATGTTTTTAGATCATGTTAGCTATATAACATATATGTTGTATGTTATACATGTAGACAATCACAATCTTGAACCCGCCAGTCCTGGAGTCCATCTGTCAATTTGTATATCACAGAACTCTGGGTGCTATTTGTAGGACACATAACAACAAAAGCCCAATTTTGAGCTTACCAGCCTGAAAACCCGTGATCGAAAAAGTGGCGATCCATACATACTTTATAAAGGTGCATATTTAGTTTTCCCTGATTTGTACACATACTAGTCTGGTCACCACACATTTGGTGTTGCACATGGATTATGAAATATACACCACGAGTTCGACTGAGCACTTTCTTTTCCTTAGCCAATTTTATGGCTGCGGGTTCCTAGCTACGCCTTATCGAACTCTCATTCACCGTGTTCCGAGTGTACATATTGCATCCAAAACTTGCGCAATCCATGTCTATGGTCGAGGGTTCCTAGACGACAGAGTGGCAGCTTCATGTCCATCTATATTTCTACATCACGAGTCCAACCGACCGCCATTCATTTTCATAGTTCACAAATTTTATGTCCGTGGGTTCCTTTGTCGGCACCATCTAGCTCTCATGCCCCATGTGTGTGGTATACATCCTGTGCCTGAAAATTCGGTGATCTAAAATTGGACCCGGACTCGAATCTTGTGACTCATTTGATAATTTTGTTTAATTAAATTGTACAATATCAATATTTAATATTCATATTTTAGTACTTGAAAATAATGTTTTTAGGTAATTTTAGATATATAACATATATTATGTTATATGTTATACATGTAGACAATCGCAATCTTGAGCCCTCCAGTCCTGGAGTTCGTCTGTCAATTTTTATATCACGAAACTCTGCCTGCTATTTGTAGAACACGAAACAATAGAGGCCCAAATTTGAGCACACCAGCCCGAGAACCCATGATCCAAAAAGTGTCTAAGTATGGAAGTCCGCCTGTCGATTTGTATATCGCGGAACTTTGAGTGTTGTTTGGAGGACACAGACCAATAAAAGTGCAATGTCCAAACAACCAATTAAATTATACAATATCAAAATTTGTAAATCGTAGAACTTTGATCCCTAAACAATTGAAATCCTAGGCCCGCCAGCCCTGCAGTCCGTCTGTCAATTTGTATATCGCGGAACTTCGATTGTTGTTTGGAGGACACAAAACAATAGAAGCGCAATGTTGATCCCACAAATCCGCTTCCCAATTTGTATATCGTATAAGTCTGGGTACTATTTGTAAGGCACAGAGCATTAGAGGCCCAATTTTGAGCCCGCAAGCCCGAGAACCCACGATCCAAAGACTGTACATGTAGTGTACCTTTTTTCTCACCCAGTGCTTAGAACGCACTATGTAACAATCTGTACACGCACTTCTACATAATTCGTACATACATTATATAGTCACATGCATTCAAGTAATGAAATACATTTAACCCAGAGTAAAAACATATAATTTTTGCTGCTATGATTAACAATCCATAGCATTTAACAGTAATTCATATACATAGCGGAAAACATGATAATTTATGTAGCACAGTCATGCAAATGGGACAAGAACATATTTAGATACTTATCTTGTAACAGTGGTGAAATCCACCAACCAAGTGCGGGCCTTCCACGAACCTCCCAGCCTTAGACCGCACTGCTCATCATCTCAACAGTGGATCACCCCCGAGCTGGGACCGAGCTCCACCCTAAGGCAAGGAATCCTAGGCTAGGCTGAGGTTACAGGGAAGCAACACAAAAATACTCAAAAGGATTCTTCCAAAAGATGCCATCTTACGCCCACTACTACCAGGCTCTCATTCCCCACATGCTTGTTCCGCCCGGGAGTATACACCTTCACACGCACAGTCCATCGGTGCTAACCTCCTTCTCTGGGTCTCGGCAATAGGCTGGATCAGGAAGTCTCAGAGCCCGTAGATGGTGCTGGGCACTCTTTGGATGAAACCCCTTCCCAGCAAACTCTTTCACCTGGAAAGAGTTGCTCACAGGCCTGACAACCTGCCTCTTCCAACCACCGTCGCCTCCCTCACCAGAAGAGAGGTCATATACAAGCTCAGCACAAAGCTTACTCTGGCCAGCATGCCATGCGTCGTCCAGCACTGTGTGGCTGCAACAGTTAATTGGGAAAAACAGACACGCGCTTCCCAAACAGGTTCAACAATCACGGGATAGTCTCCCAACTTTGGTTTCGGGATTGTACGAGGGTATTCTTGCAGAGGTCCGATGGGTTCACGCTCAGATGGTCAGGTAGAATGGAGAAGATCCCCCTCCCATGGTTCATCTTGGCTATTATATTTGCATTCACCAGGGTTGACACTTGTCACCTTGGGAAATGCATGCGTTCCCACAGCAGGCATCCCTTTTGCACGTTTTCCCTTGCCAGGAACTTAGGATAAAATAAAATACACATGTATTTTGGGAAATAATATTAAAATATTATACCCAGGCTTAAGCCCCCTAGGCTTATCCCCTAGGCTCAACACTTAGTCCCTTTTTCCACCTTCAACCCCTAATTCCTTGCCCACTCTGTGGACGCTCAGTCCCCCTTCACTCATTCATCGTGGTCAGTCTACACCTGGCGGTGTTTTATATTTTATTAATCATTCTGCATACATACAAGTACATCAGCAGGCTCCTGGCCTTCAACACTTAGGATCCATGGCCTAACAAACACATAAGCCTACCAGCTTATACAAAACATGGCTCACTAGCCTATAGACATGTTTACAATTCATTTCATATATCATGATTTGCAACGGGGCTCGGCCTTGGGGACACTAGAGTACATGCTTCCGTTCATTATGCTCCTTGAAAGCCTACACAAAATCACACTACTCTGCAGGCTACTGATAATTGGAATGTCATTCGCAAGACCTTGGGTTGGCCCCTTCACAAAATCTTTAAACCCTAGTTCTGAAAACGAGCCCGACTAACATTTCCCTATTCCATACTTAGCCACTTTCTCACAATTCCGCAAATATACAAACCGTCCGGTGAACTGCGCCATCATGCCCTCTTATGTTTTACGCATTTTGCAGTAAAATTTTTTGACTCATGCAGTTTCACCGTTGGACAGTCACCTATCCTCACTACATCCTATAAACTTATTTTGAAGCCCGCCCGACCACTTTTCAGACTTGGCCATTCCTTCCTTGCTTTCTCTTCCCCATCTCTGTCAACTTCGCACTTGTCTATAATAAAAAATAATGTTTATATATATATATATATGTCTTGTTTCTAAATCTTTAATGCTAACAACTCATCATCCAGGCACCGTGTAAATTGTCATTCATGGGCACAAGGCTCGAGAAGATCTTCCATTAATGTGCACTAAACCAATATTTTTGAAGACTTTTGTTATCCCTTCCCAGTGTTAATTTCAAATACCATGGAATGTCATTCGCACGCTGTCCGCTTGGTTCATTCACGAAACCTCCAATCCTTAAATGGTCTTCGTTGTAACCACCACCTTCACACTTCTAAGTATGCAATAATTAATATTTACTTCTAATAGCTCACCATACAACATGCATAGATATTGTCATTAATGAGCGAAGAGCTCGAGGAGATTTTCCATTCGCACGCATTAAACCAACATTTACGGGGGGTTATATTATCCCCTCCATTTGTTCATTTCAACCAGTGTTTGGAGAAAACCGACGTTTTCATAAACTACTGCCAGCAGCTCCACAACAATTCTATAGAGATACAATTAACATCTTTGGGCCTGAGGACCAGAACCACCACAGTAACAAAGCATCACTCCAACGACCTTCCATAGTAACAAAGCAACCCAAAGTTCTTCAAACAGGCGAGGTTCATCCTAAAATTGATAATTCTGACAAGCTTCCTGTGCAGAGAAAGGAAAAAGGAATTGTAGGGGAGGCGAAGGAGCCCAAAATTGAGAGTGAAAACATGGATCTTGACGTCTATCTAGATAGCATATTCTGCAACTTTGATCAACTAGGAGACGCGATTCACCATAGCTACCCAATGGACATAGTTGATACCGAAATTTTTGATGAAGATGAATCCTTCGTATTCCAAAGTGTTGTTTTTGAAAGCAAATATAAAAAATTAATCATTGAAAAAAGAGATGTAAAAAATAAGAAAAGAAAACATCGTTCAGAACTTGACCTTGCCAATATGCAGGCGTCTAAAATCTTTGGACTTCACAGAGCAACCTAAGATGCTCTTCATGATTCCATTGGAGTCATTGAGGTCGTAAATTCCACACTAAAGGACCGGATCAAGGAATTAGAGGAAGCTTTGTTTCCTATGCCATTGCTTGGCAGTCCTTTGGTAATAGCCATGCCTGCGACTCCCTGCACCCTTGCAGCAAAGCTAAAAGGCTCCTCTATCTTCCTTGCATCATGTAGAAGATATGTGGAGAAAAATATCAACAAAAGAATGGAACTGATTACTAAGGCCCGAGAAATATCACAAAATATGGATTCCCTGGGAAGTAGGGTACATAACTTGCTCGAACTTTTGTAGACAAATTTAAAAAATGAAGAAACTTTCTATTTGCACATGGTCATCCCTTTTTCCTTTCATGTCAACAACATGGAAGACACGACAAGAATACAACATGATCTCCCTTCCAAAAAATGGCTCACTCAATTAGAAGCATGCTGGAAAGAGAAGGTGAAGACCCTGTATCTCATTGTCCAATCATGTGAGAAAGCAATATCAAAGAAAGAAACATTATTCACAAATCTCACCAAAATAGACTTAGCTAGAATGACCAATGACTTCCAAGACCCCAACTTAATCGTTAACTCGTCGACGTTAACCAAACAAGCTTTCGATAAAAAAGTTGATAATTTTAAGGCCTTCTCTTTAGAAAATTTTTACAGGATTCTTGAATATCATGAAGAACACGTGGATAACTGGCTAGTCCGCTATTCGGTACAGAAAGGAGACATTCATCAGGCTCTGTGTAATCTTTCTATTGATCTAAGTGAATTAGAAAATGAACTTTTCAGCATTAAAATATGGAATGACATCAACGTCGTGTCCTTGAGAAGCTACATTGAAGAATTCCTCGAAACGAACTTGAAGCGGGTCGCTGACGAGATCCAACAGGAAAAGGCATCAAAAAGAAAATAGAAAAATACTTATATAGAACATCGCTATAAATCCTTTGTTTATCAATCCAGTTATTCAAGTAGGTCGACGACGAAAACCAACAGGAAAAGGCATCGGCAAGAAAATAGAAAAAATACTTATATGTACCATCGTTGTAAGTCTATATTTATAGTCCTTTGTTTATCAATCTAGTTATTCCACCTTTTCTGAATAGAAATCTATAGCCAAAGATTGATATCTTCCCATTTCTACTTTTCAGGTATTACACTCTACCGTCTCCCACTTCTTCTTTCCACATTCCTATTTCTTGTACATATTTATTTTATGGTCCGCGAGAGCCCCAATCCCAGTCTATATGACAAACACATTTAAATTTCCAGGAATATGTAACAAACTATTCTTTTTTCATCTATTCCAAATAAAACTATTATTTTGTCTCCTTATATATTTATGTGCTCCTAGATTTTTATCTTCAGCTATGCTGAATGTCAAGACATTCTGTTTATTTTATTTCAATTCTCTTTTTCTCTGATGCATATCTTTTTCTGCTTAGTCATTTTCAAAATTAAATTT
>ML827851.1:18141-29350 GCA_009831015.1 Picea engelmannii
ATATATATATATATATATATATATATATATATATATATATATATATATATATATATATATATATATATATCTCCAAGAATATGTAACACGTTTTTTTTGTTTTTTTTATATAAATGTCATAAAATTGTGTTTAATACTTTTTTCTACTCACACATATAGAGAGTATGTCATTTCTTGCATCCTTACCACCCGTCCTTCATACTTCCACATCTGCACTGCAATTTTAAGGTCCATGTCCAATTCTGTTATTACATCAACAAGAGGCCCTTAAAATTCAAATAGTCTGCAACTCCACTTGTCAATTTGTATATCGCGGAACTCTGGGTGTTATTTGTAGGGCACGGAACAACAGAGGCCCAATTTTGAGCCCACCAGCCCGAGAACCCACGATCCAAAAAGTGGCTAAGTGTGGAATGAGGACTCCGTGCATGCTCTATAAAATCGCATGCCCATACTTTATAAAAGTACATATTTGGTATGTATAATTTATGGTGTCTAGGAACCTATAATTTGAGAAATTTCAATTTCTTTTGTGTCCAGGAGCCCTTGTTTTAAAGAAAACTAATTCAGGAATGCTTAACAGACGTTACTACTATTCTATTGTATGCTAAATTATTTGTGTCCAAGAACCTTTTAAATGTATTACTATTGTAGACTAAATTTTTTCGTCCAGGCTCCTTTAAAAATTTTCCTGTACTATCAAACTTAGATACTAGGAACCTTTGTTGATGTACCAGACATTAATAATTTTTGATAAATTTCAAATAAAACTAATTCGGGAATACTAAATTCTGCAGGGATATCACATGTACTTCACCTTGCTACCGACATGTTTGTATTCGGTCGCATTTATTCCCATTCCAACCTGACAGGGACTACACTGCAATGCATTACTTGTCTTATTTTGGAGTCTCTCAAGTGTGTAAAGATTTTACATATTCTCCCATCATTAATAATGCTCTTGGATAATTAAATTCTATGTAAAAATATATGATTTGAAATATGTGGTTTTTAGGCATTAATTAGTATATGTGATCTTTTAATGATATATATTAATTATTAATAAATTTTAAGTTTAACATTATTGAAAGTTACTCATTCTCTTTTATGATGGTTTGAGATGTGACTTACAAACAATTATTATAATTTAATATATATTTTATGTAGAATTAATTTTTTAATTATATATATATATATATATATATATATATATATATATATATATATATATATATATATATATATATATATATTTTACGTGTTAAAATTAATATTGATAGTGTTCACAATCTTCCAAAATTTATTATAATTTAATACATATTTTATGTAGAATTAATTTTTTTTAATTATGTGATGATGATGATTAACTTAAAATTTATTATAATTTAATATATATTTTATGTGTTAAACTTAATATTGATAGTGTATACAATCATCCAAAATTTAATATATATTTTATGTAAAATTAATTTGAGATTTTTTAGAATTTTGTTTTAGTGCTCGAAAATCATTAAGAGAAATTTTCAAAGATCACAATACTTTTGTTGAGTTAAGAGGTTAGGAAGGTTGGTAGTGTGACAAATATTTTGAAAATGAGATCTAATATGGGTATAGCCTCGACAATCTAAGAGAAAGTGCTTTTCATCTTCAACCTTCTTAGTTTATTAAACGTATCAGTTGGCCAAATTTTGTTGTTGATATGTTTGCATGTGATTGTTGGTAATGGTTAAGATTTTCTAATTATAGACACATAGATGTTAAAGTGCGTGCATGCATAGCTAGATGTACATACTATTTTGAATTTGTACATGGTTCGTTGAGTGTTTATACTAACTATGAGTATATGTCTAACATCATTTAATGTGTTCATCATGTATTACATATGTGTGCAACTTTTTTGAGTTTTTGTACAACCTATTGACTATGCATATGATGTGTTGAATGTACATGCATTTTATTAACTGCAAGATTAAGCATAAATGCATGAAGATTGCTAAATATGTGTAAATAAATGTTATATATATTTAACATACTATTATAATTAATTAATCTTTAATATCCACTTGAAATAAATGATAGATACAATTAAATAACATTTAATGCTATCACATGCACCCTTTAGATTGTTAGGTCTGACATTTTTCAAACATTTTTGACATAGAAAGAAAGATGAGTTTCTTGGGTGCTCCATAATATCTACTCTACACATAACATCGTTAATGTCACATTAAAAAAATCATATACCATTATATCATTTATAAAGTATATACAAAGGTGAACACCACTTGGTAAAATATTAAGAAATGATTATTCTATATTATATTAGATATAAAACTACATTTTTTAAAATACAAAATATCATATTACATTCATTAATTTTATTATAGTTATTATTTAGTTATATATTATTTAAATAATGTTTTATGGTGTTTAATATTAAAATAATAATGGTGGTAACTTTTATATTGTTAATATTTAGACTTACTTATAATATTATTTAAATTATGTAAATGTTTCATTTCAATTATATAAATGTTATTTTTAATATATTTGAAAATATTGATTTTATTTTATTATATAGTTATTATTTAGTTATATATCTTTCTATTTAGGTGATTTCTTAGTGTCTTGGTTGAGCAAGAAGCAATATCCAGTATCCTTATACATAGCAGAAGTATAATATATCACAGAAGCAACATGTACTCAAATTCTATGGATGACACAAACCCTGTAAGAAATACAAGTGAGATATGATGAGTCTATTCCGATACTCTCTGACAACATAGGTGCTATAAACATCTCCAAGAATCCAATGATGCATTCCAATACCAAACATATTCTTATTAAGTTCTACTTTTTGCGGGAACAAGTCATGTAAAATAATATCAAGTTGGAGTACATTGGGACAAAAGAATAGATTGCAGGCATCTTCAAAAAGCCTCTTCCTAGGGAGATCTTTGATTTCCATAATATTTTACAAGAACAAAAAAGGGAATATTGTCAAGGGGATTTACCATTTGTCATTGATGTCAAAGGGAGAGAGAAAAACAATAAAACTAGAAGCATGAAGCCAGGGAGAGTCAGAATGAAGACAAGAGGACAATACAATCATTGGGATTAGAGTACGAAGATAGGGGGATCACAGTTGTTTTACTAAGTTGTCATCAATGCCAAAGGGGGAGATTGTTGGAAAATTGGTTGTCATTGATTTCAACCTTAGAAGAATCCCTAAAGTAAATCCCAGAAGCCCCCTAAAAGTGATGATGAAATGTCCACATGAAGAAGCCTTGAAGAGCCTTGAAGGAGCCTTGACATAAGTGTATATAACTCCAAAGTGGTCCCTTATGGTGTATCTTTTAAGAATGGCCCTCATGGGATGAGATAACCTATGGTTTTTTCCACAATCCCACTTTGAGTTGTACACAAATGAAGCCTTGAAGGAGCCTTGAAGAATCCCTAAAACCAAGTGAAGAATCCCCTAAAGTCACGTCAATAATCCCCTAAAACCAAGAGAAGAAGCCCCTAAGTGAAGAATCCCATAAAGCCAAGAGAAGAAGCCCCTAAATCCAAGTGAAGAAACCCCTAAAGGCAAGAGAAGAAGCCCCTAAAGTAAAGTAAAGAAGCCCCTAAGGTATTTAAGAAAACTTATATCCATCATTTAAAATATTTCAAGGAGATTGGTGTCTCCTTCTAGTAGGTGCTGGAAAACTTAGGGAGTGTGTTGTAACATGGTCTAAAGTTTTCTTTAGAACCTTAAAATTTGATCTTTTAGATAGTTATGGGTCTTTGTACATATTGAATAAAACTTTGGAAATCAGTTAATATTAGAAATATTATAATGAAATATCATTTTTATATATTTTAGTGTTTAGGTTAGTTTTATTTTATTTTAATTTTTTAATAAATTAAAATTTTATTCGAAACCTTTATATATTATATGTTTAACTTTATTATTATTCTATTTTAAACTAATAAACATGTGTATTCTTTGTAGGGTTAATCGTGCGCTCCAGTTATTAAATCAATGGTTCATATCTTATTGTGGTCCCCCCACCCTCGCATGCTCGATGGTTAACATAAGGGTGGGTGTGAAACTCTACCTTGGTCAATGGTTAATAAACGTTTCCTCACCTCATGAGGGAACTCAATGCAATGGAGACCATTTCTTCCTAAGGGGGGAGGACTGATCCATGTGGATATTGGTGGCCACCACCTATTCCAACTGGCTCCTCTTCACAGTTTTTAGTTTAGCACATTCTTCTGCACTTCTTTGTAATTGTGAATTATACACTTATCGGATTGTATGAAGCCCTACACATATTTCAGGTGGATATTAGTGGCTGTCCACCTAATCCAACTGACGTATTTTGAAATTTTTCAAGTCAGCACATCTTTCTGTACTTCTACGGTCGTTTTGGGGCCCTAAACAATGTTTTTTTGGCTTTCCACAGTCAAACTATAGATGAAATCAAAGTTTGATGACATAATGTGTATTTCTTGAGAAGACCTTTACAATGGGCTATCACGCACCTAAAAAGGAGGTCGTATGGAAAAGTTACGACCCCATGAAGTTGAGGTACCAACTTACCCATTAGGGCCCACGTAACTTTTGGCGTTTCATATCCTAGGGTTAGGTTTTTGGATGTCTATGGTTTTGGAATTCATGAGTAATGTTAAAAGATATTTTAGAGCCTCATTTTAATCATTCTGCTAAGATGGATGCACATAGTAGCCACATCTCTTCTCAGAGATAGCTACCACCATTCGATCAATTTGTTTTCAGTTCTGCAATTTTACAGTTTCAACCTATTTTATTTATTCAATATAATTTATTGTTCATTGGATATCTGTTGTTGTTCTCTGTATCTTTGTGTTATTGTATTAAGCCTTTTATTCATTTCATTCCACTCATAAACCTGGATCAAGAAATATTCTAAAAATGTAAAATGCAGGATGAAACAATCTTGCTTGAATGGTGGAAGATAATCTCTGAGAAGAGATGTGGCGGCTACGCACATTCGCTTAAGCACATAAATGATTCCTCCATGCATTTTTAGAATCAAGAAGTAATTAGAAAACCTTATACATCTAAAAACCTAACCCTAGGAGATGAAGCACCAAATTTCATGTGGGCCCTGATAGGGTAAGTTGGTACATCAACTTCCCGAGGTCATAACTTTTGTGTATGATCTCCATTTTAGGTGCACGATCGCACGTTGGAAATCTCTATCTGAGGAATACACATTTTTTCATCACACTTTGACTCCATCTACAGTGTGACTTTGGTGGGCCCAAAAAATGTTTTTTAGGGCCTCAAAATGACCCTGGAAGTTTAGGGAACAAAAAGATAGAAAGAAATCGCTAATATGAAAACTATATGTGATCTAGTTAGAAGAGGTAGGTGGCCACCAATATCCACCTGGATCATGGCCTCCCATTATTAGGGTTAGCAATGTCATGTGTAGGTAATTATGATCGAGGAGGGGTTAATCTAGATTCCTGCATCTATGGAAGGGGAAGAAGTTGTATGGGTTGGTGTGCTTTCTCCATCCCTATTTATAGAACTAGCTTGGAGGAGGAGGAGCCATTAATTGTTGTGTTGGAAGATGTCATGGCTGAGAAGTATAATGCATGGAATGGTTAGTCCAATATGAATTAAAATATTGAGACTTGTCTTGAACCATACCTTGAGGTTTGGGTTGCCATGGTCATTTATGAAAAACAAAGCATAGTTTCTCCTATTCCTCATCTTTCTGGTAGACATCTTTAAAACTTGGAAAAGATGGAAACTTTTTGGTAGCATGGTCTTCGTTGAATATTACGCAAGCCTCAGTTTGGTCTAATGGACATTCTATTAGCAGGTGTTTCCTTCTGCATTTTGGTAAAATGATGGCCAAAGCTAGATCTTCCTCTTCCTGCTTCTTCTTTGTTTGCAGTGCATCCAAATAAGATCTTAAGGAAATAAGTATATCGATATTGAAATCCTCTACATATTCCCAATTTCTATTCATGTAAATACACTCCCAATAGTATTACCAATCCTTGTAAGTACATCTCTTGGTTCCTTTACTATTTTTGAAGTATCTCTAGATTATTTGCAACAAAGTTCCACGATGACATCGTAATATTGTTGGGAGATATCTTCTCTGCCCATCAGGTTGAGAAGTTCAATGCAGTCATCTCATATTTCTCTTAATATTAAGACACATCATGTCCTGCGAGCCAAATCTCCATTCCTTGCCCCAATGTGAAAATTATAGTTGAATCTTTTGACATAATCCTCAAGGCTCTCATCTTCACGTTGTGTCATTCTAAAGAATTCCTCCTTCCTTTATTTGTCTTTACAATATTCTTGGTACTTCTCTATGAATTTCTGAGTAAATATGATCCCATGTGTGGATGTTTTCCTTACAAAGGCCCATGAACTAACATAGTGCAAAGTTTTGAGTGTGGCAGGGAAAAGTTTAATTTTTGGGCATCTGACATGTAATCATAACTTCTTTAAAGCATGTCGAATTCAAAGAGGAACATGCCAGGGTATTCTTTGGATATACCATGAAAATTTGGTAGATATGAATGAGGGACATTCTTCATTTTGGTCTATCCATTTGATCCCCTAATTGGGAATCTGAAGTCATAGGTTTCTTCCTTGATAGTTTCATGTTCCATGTTTCTCTGATGGATGCATTCTTCTTCTAAATATGCTTTGGAGGGCTAGGAAAGATGAAATCTTCGAAGTGGTACTTCTCACTCATCATATCTTCTAAAGATGAAATTTTTGTTTGCACAAAAACTTGTATAGTCTTAGATTCATGGGTAGAGGACTTAGGTCTCTTTCTAGCAAGGGAATTTTTTATAGGTGTCAAATATTTTGGTTGAATTTTCTCCTTTACCTCTTGAGAGTGACCTGCAATGTTAGGTTTACGGAGTTTTTCGAATGAACTAATGAATCTACCTTGTTGATCCCTAACTTTGTGCATAGAAAATATTAGAAATACATTCTATAATTTGTTGAAAATAAAACATATCATTCAATCTGTCGTAATGAAATTCAAAATGAAAACAAAACAACAATTATACTTTTGATAGATCCCTGGCTATGGTTCCAAAAATGACATACTTTTCAATCACTTCCTAATTAATAAGTAAGAAACCAAAGAATCATACATAGAATTATCAATTTGGGATCCTATAGAAGTTACAAATTGTCGTGCACTATATACAAAAGTATGATGTTGTAATTGCCAATGGGTTGTAGTAATTCTGAATGAATGTCACAAGAAAAGATATAAAAATGCTTTATAAAGTCACCAAATTAAACCACACCACTCTTGCAATCGAACCCACACTTGCAGGAATAGAAAAACACTTTTGCATGAAAGGAAATGTCACACTTACAGGAAAGTAAATTTCACTCTTGGAGGAATGTAAATGTCACGCTTGCAAGAAAATAAATATTTCTCTTGTAGGAAATAAGTCACACGTGCATCAAAGGTGACTTGTTCAAGTAGTAGAATGATCTTAATTAATATGGAATAAATATGATGACTCATGTACATAAATGCAACATACCTCAAGATGTAGAAATCAAACAACAATGTGTCATAAATAGATGTTGTAAAAAAGGAAATAAACTAATTCAATCTGCAAATGAAACAATTATTAACTAGAAAGGAGAATGTTGTAATGTGAGTGCAGAGTTGCAACAACAGGAGTTGCAACACAATAATTATTAGAGTTACAACAAAGTATTGAATAGAGGACTTGCTAGAAATAAAAGAAATATATGAGAGATGCTACATCAACGTATTCGTTAATCAAAAAATAGGGTACTGTAATGTTAGCATGAAGTTCCAGAAACAAGAGTTGTAACAAGAAAAATACCATCGTTGCAACAAAGTGTTAAATAGAGGAATTGTTGAAAATAAATAAATTCAGCTACAACTACTTCTATTAAATACAAAAAATATAGACAGTACCGATCTAAGGAGGGGGCCTTACCTCCTTAGATGAGGTATTGGTTCACAAATGAAGTCAAGCACTAAATGCTCAACACACCATCACTTGGACAAGAATAAAGAAAAAATTATATCACAAAAAAATGCACAGATCAATACAACAATGGATTTCCTATTCACTAACTTTCGTCTACCTCCTATGGCTTAGAGGGAGCAACGGTATTTATACATAATAATTTCTTTCTAAATTAATCAGAGGAATGGATGGATATCCACGAGAATCGAGTTGTTCCATCTCATTACATCGTTTTCTCCAAAAGATAGAAAAATCGGGCACTTGTTGACTTAATCAATTCTATGACAAGTGGTGGCTAAGTCAGTCATTCCTCTCTGGGCATGCAATTGCCTTTGTCATTTTCCTGTGTGATGGAGTTGGTTGTTTGACTGCCTAGTTGATCCTTGGATGACATCTTGTGCGGATGAATGATGCATTTTTACAACAAACACGAAGTTAGAACACATGTTCTTAGAGTTGCAACAATGATCCTCTAGTGAGAGTCACAACAACGGTGAGACAAGAGTTGCAACAACAACCGTGTGGTGAGATTTGTGGAAACTGACGAGTTGCAACAACAATCATGTGGTGCAAGTCACAACAACAGTGAGATTCATAATGATGGTGTTAACATCCCAGAGTTGCAATAATTATGTTTGAGCAGGGAGTTGTAGTAGCTCATACTCAGGGGTTTCAACTCCTATGTTCAAAAGGTACGTATGCAACCTTGTTTCATTTATAGCATTGTTAGCACATAAAGGTGACAATCTCCTTAAAAATGCATAAGATAAGTATTGAAATGGGATGTAAAGAGGATAATTATACCTTAACCAAAAATGTATCATTGTGAATGAAAATAATATTAATATGGAATGGAAATGGGAAAAGGGTGTACAAAAATGTGTTGGATGGGTGCTACAAAGATGCCAATTTGAGCACTTGTCAATATACATGACCCCATTGTTGACACTCTCCATAACTACCGTCCATATTCATCCATCCCCGCGCCACTCAGAACTACTTCAACTCCTTGTCTCTTCTCCATGCAAGTATAATGAAGAACAAGGGATATTATGACTCAAAGACAAGAATGGGAGATGAGAACTTCAGGGAAAATATATTTCAAGGGATACGAAGGTCATAAACACCATGGGGATGTGGTGGCTTTGACTGCTTAGGATAGAAGATAACGTTGATATATAAACAATTCCTATAACATTGTCCTTTCATTAAACTTCTTTCATTAAACTTCTTATATATCATTTCAAGATGGTTGAAACCTTTTTTCCACGTGTTTTAGGGAGTTACAAAGTTAGTTTTCTCATAAACCCCTCTCAGGAGTATGTAATTTTCACGTTTTTAAATACCTTTTAGTGATTTTTGAAGGAATTTGCTCCTTTGCTGAAGGAAAAGGGTGATTAATTTCTCCTTTAATCAACCATAAATGCGAGTGTATTGCTAGGAAGGTTTTTTCCAAACAAAAGAAAATTATCTAAACAAAGATGGATATGATAGGAATAAAATCCAAACAAAGGAAACTTATCTATTATCGTGACAAAAGATGCTATAACATCTATCCTCATCAAAAAAGAGAGTCTTTCTCCCATTGAGAGCATGGCTATGGATAGGTACCTAATGTATTGGGGGGTATAAAAAGTGGTATTTCATAAAAATACGAGGGGTTTATAGGTATTGGGGGGTATAAAAAGGGGTATTTCATAAAAATAGAGGATATCTAGTAAAAATGAGATTCTTTTTATTGGAAATATGTATTGGGAGGGGGTACAAAAAAATTATTTTGGAGGGTATTTATTAGTATCTAGTGAAATTAGGGGTATTATTTAATATCCCATGAACGCACATGCAATGTCATAGGTTCACATAAGACCTGGTGGAATTAAGCGGGGTTGGAATAAATCAAAGAAGGCTTGGTGGACTTAAGGGGGGTTGGAATAAAGATGGTGGACTTAAGCGGGGCTGGAATAAATCACAGAAGGCCTGGTGGACTTAAGGGGGGTTGGAATAAAGATGTCAAGTCTTCGCTAAATCATTGGGGAATCAAGGAAGATGTCACTTTGCATAATAACAATAATAATAAAAGTATTATTACATCTACTTTTAGGGTGAAATTGTGGTGTGATAAAGAATTAGAAGAGAAAAGAAAATTAAGATGTTATGAGAAGGAGATCAACCCTAAATTAAAAGATGAAAAGTAGCTCTCTATTTTAACTAGCCTAAAGAAGAAAAGTGTCCATAGTGAAAAAGAGTGTTGGACAATTACTAAAACTTTATGGATCAATTGAATACCATCTTTGTGATATTAAAAGGCTTAAATATAAAAAACAGTTTCATTTAAAATGTCCTACTTACAATTACATTAAATCCAATTTTAAAATATTTACTACAATACAAACATTTCATAAAAATTAAAATTATGATGACTTATAAATATTTTTTTAAAACTATTTTTGAAACATTTCATAAAAATTATGATGACTTATAAATATTTTTTTAAAACTATTTTAACAAAAATAAAGTTATAAAACATATCCAATAACTTCTTACCTTTTTCTAAGGTCTAATAAAAATAGAGGTTAGCCATCATATATATTTACTTAATCAACCATAATGGAGGGAGGGAGAATAAGAATATGTAAATTTTAATGTACCATCTTAAACATATTTCTTTAAATTTGCTGGGGTTTATCTTTTTTTAATAGGTGGATGGTGTGACTCGGATTTTGTTTAAAATTATTTTCATTAAGATGAATAGTACCCGATTTCATAATCAAACAGTGATATTACATATGTGATATTATATGCATATATCATCAATTGACTCCCATTATTATTGCAGCTGAATGTTTATGGATTCAAGCTCGTGCATAGAAATTTCAGTCAGTCTACTTCAATTATTATTGCAGCTAAATAGGTATTTATGAAGCTCGTGCATGGATATTTCAGCCAGTCCTTCCCTTCGGATCGGGGAAAGTTCAGTTTTACTTCTTGACTGGTAGTTACAAATTGTCTTGTCCCTCTCCCTCCTATCGTCCCCAATAATCAGAATTTACAGTCCCTGTCCACGACCTGCCATGAATCCTTTAGACTTGAATTAATTTTGTCAAACACGCGAGAGACTTTACTGATAATAATTTTGTCAAACACGTGAGAACCTGAATTACGACTTTAGTTATAA
>ML827851.1:37255-48297 GCA_009831015.1 Picea engelmannii
TATATATATATATATATATATATATATATATATATATATATATGGATTTTATGTGTTAAACTTAATATTGATGGTGTTCACAATCTTTGTTGGCACAGGGGTAGACCCAACAGGGGTGTTCACAATCTTTGTGTTCAATGCTACAACAACGCACCAACAAAACTCTAACTATCGACCCACAATTTTAGTTGGGACACAGATCTGTGATTGTAACACCTTGACAAAACACTTAGCAATATAGTTCATGAATGTTTAACCAGTATCTACTTCACAGGTGAAACCCTAATTATAGAACATCGCAGTATTCAACCAGATCTAGCATCTAGCAACACTTAGCATGACGGAACAGATCAGATTCAAGCACTAAGTACATTCACACAGGTCAGATCCAGCGTTTACTCTCATTATTAAGCACAAAGCAACAACATATCTATCAATCATTCATCTATATCAAAAAACTAAGAAAGTTAATACATCAATACATCAATACATTGCACAAAGCATTCACAACACATGATGTACGTGGTTCACCCCCACCCTGGGGCTACATCCACCAACTCTTCGTCTTCTTTATTAGCTTTCTTCAACCTTCTTACATGCACAAAGCCTTCAAATCAACTTCGCAGAGGACAAGAGATCTGCGCACTCTTTGCTAGATCCTCCTTCCCCAAGTTAGGTTACAACACAAAGCCTACATACAGTCCCTTACAACCACTTGCACTCAGCCTTGCAAACATACATAAAGCACTTACAACTGTTACTTGCACTCAACACCACTTACAACTGACTTGTCATTCACACTTATCTATTCATTCTCACTACATCGCCTAACATCTATTTATACATTACAAAATCATGCCTAAACATGGGTAAACCCATGGGTCGACATCTCCATACTCGTTACATAATCCCAAATCCCAAAAATCCCTAAAAGGGGGCCGAGATCCCGCGATCTCCACTTAGTTTTGTGCTCCACCTTTGACAGCCCGTTGAAGTCCCAAAAATAGGTCTAACATGACCAAGGATCCTCAAAACTTGGTCAATGGCCAACAATCTTCCAAAATTTATTATAATTTAATATATATTTTTATGTAATATATATATATATATATATATATATATATATATATATATATATATATATATGATGATTAAGTCCACTAAGATTAAATTGGTTTATCTGACTTTAAGATGGTAAGTGATTACTTGGGATTCTTTATAATTTTGTTTCTCTAATAGAAAAGCATTAAGAGAAGCTTTCCAAGATCACCATACTTTTGTTGAGTTAAGAGGTTAGAAAGGTTGATAATGTGACAAATATTTTGAAAATGAGATTTAATATAGGTATAGGTTAAGAGAAAGTGTTTTTCATCTTCAACCTTGTTGATATCACAAAGATAACACATATATATATAATGTGTTAAATTTATTGATAATGTAGACAACCATCCTTATCATATTTTAGTTTAAATATTTTAATAAAAATATATTAATTTATATTGCAATAATTATATTGGTTATTAATTTTCTCATAAATTTAATTTTGATGTCTTCAATTAGGTATTTGTTAACCTTAATAATATTGAAAAATAATATTAACATTATCGAAATAAGGTTTGGAATTCAATATTCACATTTTTTAATTTTATATATAGACTTTCCAAATATGATATTTATATTTTTGGAATTGACATATACATTTTTGAACAATTTCGTATAATTTAGTATTTACAGTTTTGAAAATTTTGAGAATTTGAATTTCACATTTTTTAATATAATATTTACTCTTTGAAATCTAATTTTAATATTTTTTTATTAAATATTAGAATTTGAATATCACATTTTTAAATCTAATATTTACTTTTTGAAAATTTAATTTTAATATTTTTTTAATCAAATATTTAAATATTTTTTTTTAAATCTAATTTAAATATTTTTTTAATAAAATATTCAAATTTAAATTTCACATTTTTAAATCTAATATTTACTCTAATATAATTTTAATATTTTTATAAATATTCAAACATTTAAAATTAAATTTTCAAAATTTAAGATACTTTAAAAACTTCATTTTCAATATTCACAAATTTAATAATTTAAATTATAGTTTGTAAGACCAAATCTAATGAAATTGACGTTTATGTTATATCATATGCTCTACTTTTGATGTATATCATATATAAATATATAATTATATAATTACATCATATCTATAATTATTTTCTAAATATTGTTCAATGTTATAACTATTATCGTTTATTAAACGTATTGGTTTGCCTAATGTTTTTGTTGTTGATATGTTTGCATGTGGTTGTTGGTGATGGCTAAGATTTTTTAATTATAGGTACACATCACGATTAAAGACGTTCTTTTTATAGGTAGACCCAATATATAGGAGACAGTCATACACTGAAAGAAGAATAAAAAACTTGTCAAGGATGTTTTTTTCGACAAAGCTATTAATATATCAAGGCAAAAATACTTTCTATCAAAAAGGGAA
This sequence comes from Picea engelmannii, assembly GCA_009831015.1. Taxonomy (NCBI): domain Eukaryota; kingdom Viridiplantae; phylum Streptophyta; class Pinopsida; order Pinales; family Pinaceae; genus Picea; species Picea engelmannii. Next base: position 39,756 of record ML827851.1, read on the forward strand.
ACGAAAACCAACTGCGGGCCCAAAATACTTATGAGTTCTAAAGTGGACTCATTGATAATCAATACATATTTAAAAAGAGTGTAGGGCCCTCATGGCCTCCTACCCATTGACTGTAGACAATTCTCCTTCAACATATATATAGAGCCTTTTTGGATAGACAATTAGCTTCTTTGTTTTCTTCCTTATATATGTGCACAAAGGATATAGATCTAAAAAGAGGGAGGAGTTCAGAAATTATATCCTTCCATCTAAAGTTGCCACCTTTAGTGAGCCTTTTCAATTGAGCCAATCGATGACGATCTTTGAATCCCCCAAAACATGTAATTCATAAACTGTAAGTCTTGAGGCAAGAGTCAAAGTAGCCCAAGCTCCCATGAGCTCTGCCTTGGAATTTGTTCCACTTCCACAGTTTAAAGTCCATCTATACTCCTTATGTTCATCTATCTTCAAGACTCCGCCTGCACCACTAATTTTCCATTCTGTTGAGCAGCCCCATCAAACCAAGCAAGAAATTTATCTACAGGAAGGATTGTAGATGTAAGCCTAGGGATAGAAACTTTATGATTTTTCTCCAGATTGTCCAATGTTCCTAGAGAAATATTTACAATTCTCTGAGTAGAGGGGGTCTCTTCCTCAAAGATAGAATTATTTCTATCCAACCAAACATTCCAACATATATAAGTAGGAAGAGCTTGTAAATTAAAATTTTGAGTTGCCCAGTTTTGGAAACATTCATTCACCGGTATGCCATTCCAACCATAAATGAGATTTAGAACCTTTTTCACTTCCTCCCAAACTGATATAGTAAAAGAGTAATTAACAAATAGGTGTTTACCTGATTCCCTCTTATTTTTGCAGAGATAGCATAATCTTGGCCCCTTCCAACCTCTTTTTTGTAGATTTTTCCAAGTTAAGATAAACTTGTTTTCAGTTAAGAGCCAAACAAAAAGCTTTATCTTCAATGGAAAATCCCATTTCCAGAGTTTCCTCCTCCAACCCCTTAATTTGAATCTGGATAATTTATTAGATAGGGCTTCATAAACATTCTTAGCAGATATTTGTCTCGACATATTACCACTTGTCCAAATTAATTCATTCGTCCTATCCACTAAAAAGATGTCTGAATCAATCAAATTCTGACTGTATCTATCCCATTCCGCAACAAGATCCTCGACCAGACCCAACTCATCACTACTAATCCATATTGAGCCTATCGAGCCCCTTGGCAGAACCTGGTTCGCTTGATACAAGAGATGAATGCTCCTTTGGTTAAGACTATTCACCAGCTCCTGTGATATAAAACAGTCTTGTCCCAAACCTAAAATAACATCTTTCCCAACTGATATAGAGTGTCCCGAACTCGGATTCCAACCCATCCATTGAATTATAACTGGTAATGTCTTTCGAATATTTTTCCATGACTGAGACCCAAAGAAAGTAACCGCATCCGCCGATCGCAACCATGTCAGCACCGATCCATGAGGAAAATATTTGTCCTTGATCACCCTTTTCCAGATACCCGGCTTCATCAAAGCTCGCCATAAGGTGTTTGTCACCAAATCTCTGTAGAAAACAAAGATATTCCATAGACCCCAACCTCCATAGTGTTTAGGTTTTGTTATGGATTTCCAATTGCTTAAATGATAACTTTGCTTGATTTTATTTCCCGACCAGAGGAAAGAAATACTCATCTTGCAAATCCTATGGAGAACCAAAATCGATATATGAGAAAGAGCCATCTAGTAGACCGATTGGCTCTCTAAAACCGCTTTTATTAACAAAAAGTGTCCCCCCAGGGAGAGCCATCTATTACACCAGTGATTAATCCTAGTCTCAAACTTATCAAAAAGCCATTTCCAATCCTCCACTTTATAACTATCTAGCTTCAACAAATACCCCAGATATTTAAAACCCACAGTAAGCTCTTTTCAGGAAAAAAGGAGTAAGTCTTTTAAAGACAGGAGAGTTTCCGAAGAGACTCCTGAGTGCAAGAAAATTGACTTCTGAACATTTATCACCAGGCCCGAAGCACGACAGAAAACAAGGAGAATAAATTGGATTTTCTCCCATTCTGCAATAGAATCTCTTGACATTATAAGAATGTCATCGAGAAACAGTAGATGAAGAACCTTTATCAATCTGGAGACCTTTATCCCCGTTAGAGTACCATCAACTTGCGCTTTATTTAAAGAAAGACTAAGACCTTCCATAACCAGGATGAAAAGAAGGGTCAACAATGGACAACCCTGTCTAAGTCCTCTGCTACTCATGAAGAAGTTGGAAGCCTCTCCATTTATCAAGATTGATAAGTTGTAGAGGTTACGCAAGCCATAATCCAATGTGTTGTTGGTAGCCCGAAGCCACATTGTAGCAGCATTAACCTTAGGAAATCCCAATTGGTACAATCATAGGACTTTTTAAATCAAGCTTTAGGATTATGGCTTGTAGTTTTTTATTTTTAATGCTATCTAAAAATTCATGTGCAGTACCGATTGAATCTAGTATTTGTCTTCCTTTAATAAAACCCAGTTGCTCTTCTGAAAGTGATCTAGACAAAATTGGTCTGATTCTCTTTGCAATAAATTTAGCAATGATATCGTAACATAAGTTACAAAGTGAAATACAACGAAAATCATTGAAGGAAGAGGGGCTATTAACTTTGGGAATCAATGCCAGAAAAGTTGAATTGATCGATCTAATAACCTCCCCTCTGTTTCTTGTTTCTTCAACCATATCTAACAAATCCTGTCCAACAAACTCGAAAACGTTTAAGAAAAATTCTACAGTCCATCCATCCGAACCGGGACTTTTGTCCTTAGCAAATTCCCTAAGAACCTCCAAGATTTCATCCTTCGTAACGACCTTTTCTAGAGAATGTACTTCTTCCTCACTCACAAAGTTTGGGAACACCTTGACAAAGATGATCTAATCTTCAAAGTTGTTCTAGCCTGTATCTCTAAAGAATGACTTGAAGTATTTAATTGCTTCTTCCTTGATGGTTCGCTGACCTATATGGATGCCCCCTGTATCATCCTTTATCTCCCAAATGTATTTTTTATTCCGCATATAGCTAGTGAAGCAGTGGAAAAACTTGGTATTCTTATCACCACTTTTAATCCACATCGCCCTACTCTTTTGACACCACCTTTCTTCCTCCACCAATAGTGATTTCTTCCTCTTTGCCTCAAGAGTGTACATAGATTGATCATGGATATCAAAAATTAAACCTTGTGTCTTTTGAGTATAACAGTATGCAAGTGCCTCTTCAATCTTAACCAATTCTAACTGATCCCGAAGGCGCTTCTCCTTAGATCACGATTTAAATCGAACTTTTAAAAGAGAGAGTTCCCCTACAAGTCTCCTTTGAGCTGCAACAAAATAAAGAAAATGTGGATCGTTCCATACATCTCGAACCATTCCAACGAAGGAATCATCACCAATTCAAACTGGGTTTAACTTAAAAGGATATGCAATCATCGGAATCCCAACACCAAACTGAAGAAAAACAGGAGCATAATCATATAGGTAGGGATATTCCACCTAGGTCCTATACCTCAAAGTGTAGGTGATGAGATCCTCCACCACGTAGATCCGATCAAGGCATTTTTCTATACTATCAACACCGGACCTACCATTCTTCCACGTAGGAACTACCTCGGCAGATACATCATCCACTAAACTGTTTTTTAAAAAGAGTGATTTAAAAAACCTGCCAATGAGTCTACCATCGTTGTTTGCCCCCAAACCTCCTCAAAAGAAGTCGTGAAATTCATATCTCCAACAATAATCAGATCATTATGTGCTAATAAACCTTTACCATCCACTGATTCCAAGAAAGCTTTGCAATCTTGACAAGGCCTATAAAAACATTCAATAGTGTTATATTTTTGTTGTCCATTAAGAATGTTCCTAACAAAAAAAACAATACCACAAAAAAAACAATACCACCACTGCTTAGATACGGATACGGATCTTAACTATGAGTATATGCCTAACTCATTTAATGTGTTCATCATGTATTACATATGTGACAAAAAAAACAATACCACCACTCCTTAGATACGGATCTTAACTATGAGTATATGCCTAACTCATTTAATGTGTTCATCATGTATTACATATGTGTGCAACTTTTTGTGAGTTTCTGTACACCCTATTGACTATGCATATGATGTGTTGAATGTACATGCATTTTATTAAGTGAGAGATTAAAGATGAATGCATGAAGATTGCTAAATTTGTGTAAACAAATGTTATATATATAGTTAACATACTATTAACTAACATTTAATTACTCTTGACATAAAAGATAGATACAATTAACTAACATTTAATAATGCTATCACGTGCACCTTTTAGATTGTTAAGTCTGCACCCTTTAGATTGTTAGGTCTGATATTTTTCAAACGTTTTTGACATAGAAATAAATATGAGTTTCTTGGGTGCTCCATAATATCTACTCTACACATAACATCGTTGATGTTTAATTAAAAAAATCATATACCATTATATCATTTATAAAGTATATACAAAGGTGAACACCACTTGGTAAAATATTGAGAAATGATTATTCTATATTATATTAGATATAAAACTACAACTTTTAAAATACCCGCAAAATATTATATTACATTCATTAATTTTATAATAGTTATTATTTAGTTATTTAGGTTAAAATTCAGAGGGGGTAGGGTATGTATACCTTCGTAGACTCAAATTACTGGGTGGAAGGGGATCCCTTGTCCCATAAACAAGGAGGTCTCATACACCAATTTGGTGTGTTGGCTTGGCCGTGACCTTAAAAATAAATTATTATTATTATATTATTTAAATAATGTTTTATGGTGTTTATTATTAAAATAATAATGGTGGTAACTTTTATATTGTTAATATTTAAACTTACTTATAATATTATTTAAATTATGTAAATGCTCCATTTCAATTATATAAATTATATTTTTAATATATTTGAAAATATTGATTTTATTTTTAATATTTTAATTTATTTATAATATTTTGAAAAATAATAATTATAATGTTAATTGTATGGTTTGAAGGGTTTTTAGTTTTATTATGTTTTTTGGGTTGAAGGTTGTTGTTTTTCCATATAGGAAAAATAAACTTAATATTTCAAGCAAGGAAATATACATATATATATAAGCTCTCTCATTTTTTCCGAATTTGGCCACTTACCACATAATGATTTTTTACTTCATCGAAATGTTCATTATCCAAATTTTCTCCCACCACCATTTCGGGGGTTCATTGAAATCATCTTCCATATGAGCATCATAGTCAAGTTTGGTTGCGTATTCACCAGTCAGAGCATTTTCTAACCAAGTTAGAGAGTCCAGTTCTTCATGAGACAACTTAATGTGATTTTAGAAAATCCTGGCCACATATATGTGCCATTCCTCAACCTTGTCTTTGCTCAATCCTAGCTCCATCTATGTCTTCCAAGCTTGTCATTCGATTCGATTATGGTTCTGGTCTTTGACATCTCAGAGGGAGAAAATATCTTGATTGTGCATGAGAGTCACAAGGTCTTCAGAAAGTCTATAACCTTCATCATCTCCATCCCACAAATCCTCACCAATTTTGATTGATCCAGATTTTATGAGCAGAACAAAATGAACACAGATTATTATTATTATTATTATTAACAAAGAGACACAAGGAGAAATAAAAGAGATATAGTAAAATTGGCTTCTATTCAATAAATAAATATGTTGAACTGTAAAATGCAGACTAAAAACAAACTTGCTAGAATGATGGTGGCTTATCTCTGAGAAGAGATGTGACGACTGCGCTCATTCGCAAGAATAAGATGAGTACAATGAGGCTCTGAAATCCGTTTTACAATAAACATGAATTCCAAAACCCTAGACATCCAAAAATTTAACACTAGGAGATGAAGCACCAAAAGTCATGTGGGCCCCGTTGGGGTAAGTTAGTACATCAACTTCCCAGGGTCGTAACTTTTGGATACGATCTTCGTTTGGGGCGCACGATAGCTCGTTGGAAAGGTCTTGACGATGATATTCATTTCATAGGATGCATAATTCCTTTGTAAATAATTAAGGTTCTCAATCATGAAAAGGAATCATTTAGGCCCTCAAAATGGCCCTGAAAGTTTAGGACCCGAAAAACTGCTAACAATAGTAAATTGCCAAAAACCTGTTTTGAGCCAATTGGATTAGGTAGGTGGCCACCAATATCCTCCTGGATCAATCATCCCACATTAGGAATCAATGGTTTGCATTATGTTGAGTTCCCCCATCAGATGAGGAAAGTTCTGCTGAATTTGGCCTTGGGTGAGCCACTTGCCTTAGTGCAGGAGCTACCCTGCTTTGACAAACTGATAAAGTTGGATCCTATGCTGGTGAGTTCCCTTGACCTATGTGTCCATGATATGATCAATGATGCATGTTCCATGCAGTCAGGGTTGAGCTTTGTTTGTGTCAACTATTCTTCTATCTCCGAGGTGTCCAATAATGGTGGAAAATATGGCTGAAGGAGGCCCACATTAAACACTGTGTGCAAGCCAAGGAAGGGGGGAATATTGAGCTCAAAATAATTATCTCCCACAACTTTGGTGACAGTGTAAGGTCCATAATGGAGTGGAAGAAGCTTCTGATGAGTCCCTGTAAGGTATTCTTTCTCCAAGTGCAACCAAACTTTTTCTCCCACATGAAAGTTGTGTGGCACTCGGTGTTGATCATGCCACTGCTTGTACTTGGCATTGGAATTTTGTAAAATATATTGAACCTGTTGGCGGATGTGTTGGATATTCTCAATGAACTAGGTGGATTTATCGGCTTCAGTTGGAGCATGCGACAAGTCTGCCTAGGTGGTCGCAAGGGGTAGTGCAACATCCATGGGACCCAATGGTTGAAATCTCAACCCCACTTGAAAGGGGCTGTGGTCGGTTGAGCTATGTAGGGCTCTATTGTAGTTGTGTTGAACTTAGGGAAGACTCCCATCCCATGTGTGGGGGTTCTTGGAATTGTACATACGCATGATTTGGTGAGCTTGGTGTCTAGCAGTGACTAGAGGCTCGACTAGAATGTGTCGAGGAACCTATTGTCCTGATCTGAGATAATGGTTTGTGGGATCTAAAAATGTACCCACACTCGTTCAAAGAACAGATTTTCAGTGGCCTCCATTTTCATTCTCTTCTTCTAGGCAACACGAATCTCCATCTTGGAAAAGCGATCAACAACCAAAAAACATTGTCATTTCCCCGCTTGGTGGACAGAAGGCCTGACATGTAGTCCATTGAGATGGATTCCAAAGGCCTATAAGGAATAGGAAGAGGGGTTTATAGGCCTTGTTTCTTAGTGGTCGGTTTGGAAATAATGAATGTTGTGCAGGACCTAATATACTTGTTGACATCATGTTGAAGTTTCGTCCAGTAAAAATGTTTCTGCAACACTACCACTGTCTTTTTGACATTGAAATGTCCTGCCATCCCATTGTAGTGGGCTTCCGAAATCAACTTCACCTGCTCTCTTTGATCTATATAGATGTCGGTGGCCTCCCACCTATTCCAACTGGTTCATTTTGGCAGTTTTCCAGTTTTGCAATTTTTTCCTAGTTTTTGGGTCCCTCACTTATGGGGTTGTTTTGAGGCCCTAAAAGGATTTTTTAGGGATCTCCTCAGTCAAAATGTAGTGTAATTAAAATTCTGACGGATACATGTGTATTCCTCGGATAGACCTTTCAAACGGGCCATCGTACGCCTAAAAAGAAGATCGTATGCAAAAGTTATGACCCCGGGAAGTTGATGTACTAGCTTACCCCAACAAGGCCCACATGACTTTTGGCCCTTCGTCTCCTAGGGTTAGGTTTTTGGATATATAGTTTTTTGGAATTCATTATTATTGTAAAAAAGGCCTTCAGAGTCTCATTGTAATGATCTTCTGGTGAATGAACGTAATTGTCACATCTCTTCTCAGAGATAAGCCACCACCATAACAGGAAGCTTGTTTTCTGCTACATTTTACAGTTTCATCTTATTTCCTTATTGTAACACACCCACTACGGAATTCAAAAAATTTCGGCCTTTTTCATCTTTTCTCCGATGAACAGAATCCCTGAATCCCTATGGGACCTGATATAGACCCTGCTATCCCTTAACCACACTCATATGATCGGCGGCTATGACCATCAGTCTTATCGTGAAGGTGCTCATCGGCTTTCACGATTTAGGAAAATCGTGGTGCATGTATTCCCCTTTCTCTCGTCTTTCTAAGGGCCGAAATCCAAAAAGAATCTAACCGCTTAACACGATTAACAACGACCTAGGTTAAGTTCGGGCACTCTACCCTTCAGGATTTCACATACCGGAACTTTGGGGGATGCGATGACAGGAGGTTTCACATATGGGTTTCCCGGGAGCCGAAACTCTGAAAACGCCAATTCTAAACATGCTTCATTGTTTCGGGGTTTCCTCCATCGGGATTTCGGGGTATGCGATGACAGGAGATCTCGCACCTGGTTTTTCGGGGAACCGAAACTCCAAATCCTACATACATACATA
>ML827852.1:0-27923 GCA_009831015.1 Picea engelmannii
CACTAAAGCAGGTGACCAACATCAGATGTCTCTAATAGAGACTATTCTCTCTCTTTGACTCGTAAATTATAGACCCCAAAAAACATCTCTGCACACCAACAACCATGGAATTACAATCAATTGTTATAGTCTTATCTAAATATCAGCAAACAAATCTTAGGTCATTATTTAAGATTGAAATAAAAGAACCAATGCCACCTAGTGGCTACAGAGATATGAAAGTGTTAAGAACATTGTATCTAATGGATACATAAACTAAGAGGATAAATTGTTAATAAAAAAATCCGAATTTCTTAAATATAGACCGATGATATAGATTTAAATATTGATATGGCTAGTATCTTAGAAAAGGTTAATGTACCTGTCCCTCTTAGTACTGATATTGTATTTTTTTTTTAAATACCTACAAGAAGGTCGCTATTGCGACATCTTGGAGTGTCGCTACCATAGCAACCACATCAGAGATGATACCTCTTAACATCGCTCTTCCCACGTTCTAGACGTCTCTCTTGCCACCTTCAAGACGTCGGTCTTGCCACATTCAATATGTCTCTATTGCCACATCTAAGACGTCTCTCTTGCCATGTTCCTAACGTCTCTCTTCCCACGTTCTAGACGTCTCTCTTTCCACCTTCAAGACGTTGGTCTTGCCATGTTTCAGACGTCTCTCTTGCCACGTTCAAGACGTCGGTCTTGCCATGTTTAAGACGTCGGTCTTGCCACGTTCCAGATGTCTCTATTGCCACGTTTCAGACGTCTCTCTTGCCACGTTCAAGACGTCGGTCTTGCCACGTTTAAGACGTCGGTCTTGCCACGTTCCAGATGTCTCTATTGCCACGTTTCAGACGTCTCTCTTGCCACGTTCAAGACGTCGCAATAACGACGAAATCTATGTCGTCGGAAAAGAGACGTCATGTGAAACGACATTTGTCGGGGTCCGTTGTTTGTCGTTCTCCCGAACATATAAAGTGGCAATTGCGTCGAATGCGCCGTCGGAATTTGACCCAAATGTACTAGTGTGAACCCATTGCTCAGGATATAAGTATTTCATTGTAGTCTTTAGTTGAGGTTTCCATTAGTGCATTATAGATGGATTTTTATACTTATTATTTGTAAGTCTTACATTTATATTCCATACTTCCTTGGGATATGGTGTTTTTCTCAACCCTTGATTAGTGCTTTACCTCCTTAACGGTTTCCAAGTGGTCTCTAGATGGCGCTTAATAGATTGGAAACTATAAATGAGGAGATACAATCATTAATGAGTGATCCAGTGGAAGATTTATTGCAGGAAGGTGTAGTAAACACAAACACTTCAACCTCAGGGCTGTATACGAGTTCTAAGACTTTTGGCTCTTGTTCACCCAGTATACAAACCAAAACAAAGGACCACAGTTTTACTACTAATCCTGGTCTAGCTCCTTCTTTTGACACCTACCTACCTGCACTATCAGATGACTCTCTGGGTGGACAAAACCAGGTATCGGAGAACTCTGTCCATAAATTTTCTAGAGGGAATGTAGCTCTGGTTTCGCGGCTGAAGATTACTGGTAGTTTGGATGAACGGAAAGGAAGAAGACAATGGGTAGCCACAAAAATGGTTAAGAGAATGGTTTTAGGCTCGGACATTGGGCTAGAAGACTCATGTAGGTTAGAACTTTACGGGTTAGTGGGGATATTTGCATATGACAGTATGTGTGAAGAGAAACTATATGTCTGGTTGGAGAGGGTATGGCGCTCGACTCTTGGATACGTTCCTGAGCTTTTCTTTTTATCAAAGGGATGGTTGGGTTTCCTGTGTAAATTCCTGGAAGATGTTTCCAAACTATTAGGCTCAAGTTGGGTGAATGGAGCTAGTATTTTAATGCTAAAGAGATGGTGGGTATCCTTCAACCCGGAAACTGAATATTTTTCATTAATACATATATGGGTTTTGTTGCCTGGTATGCCTCTATTTTTATGGAATGTTGGTGCGTTGAAAGCCATTGGAGACTCCTTAAGTAAATTTATTATGATTGATAATGAAAATATAGTGGAGACATCAAGAAATATAGGAAGGGTTTTGGTAGAATTGGATGTGCATCAGGGTTTACCAGCAACTCTTGAAATAGAGTGGAGAGGCAGAAACATACTTCAAAAACTCGATTACCTAGGTATTACATTTAGATGCATCTTTTGTAGAAGTACAACACATCTCAGGCGAGAGTGTAAAGGCTCAAGGGTTGGTGATGATTCACATGAAGGTTTGGATCATATTTACATTCAACCTGATGTATCTATGGAAACAGGATTCTATGGATCTGAAGATACTCACTTGGACAGAGTCGACTCTAGCAGTTTGGAGAATTATTCTTCTGTTTTAGGTAAGATTCAAACTTATTGCCCATCTTTTTATAATACATTGTCTATGTGGGAAAGAGATGCTTTAAATTACATAGCCTGGCTTAAGAGAGTTACAGTCATAGTTGGCTCACCAATTTATCTAGAGATAGGGGTATCGGTTGATACTGGAGGCTCCTCTAGACGACTTGAACCTGTAAATAACACTCAGACTGTTCATCGGGTTTTGGAAACTCTGAACCAAACTGACTGACAGGTATTGTCTATTGATAATAATACAATCCTTAGCTCGTCTCGGGAACCTTCCTTTCCTACTGTTGTCACTAGTAGCATGAGGATTAGTAAACCTTTGACAGATTCTCCATCTATTCTTCCTGGTTATAGAGAACTGGAAGATGAGGAGTCAAATATCTCCACAGTACTTGATTCACTCAGACCATTCATCCAAGTTAATGATACCTCTATCCAATTACCAATATTTCTCAGTAAATTGGAAACGGATCCCATGGCCAAAAAAGGAGAATCAAGTGGCTCGAGAACTACTATAGTGGAGGTTGGAAAAGAATTTGCTTGGTCTAGGGGGCTGGGAATTGAGAAATCATTGGTTAAAACCCATAGTGCATGAAATAAATCTATTATTGAGAAGTCACTTTAGCCTATTACACGTATATCCACCGAAGGTGGGGCCCTTAGAGCTTTGAAGGCCCTTGCTAGGTCTAAATAATGATATTACTCTCTCTCAATATAAGGGGAACTGGAGGCATCCTGAAATTAGCCTCGGTTTGTTGTATTATGGACAAAGTTAGACCAAATATCTTTTTCCAACATGAGACTTTAGTACATGCTGAGAAAGTTAGAGCTTTCTTTCACACTCTTAGACCAAAGTGGTATTACAGTGCGATGAATTATGTTGGTAATTCAGGTGGTTTATTGGTTTCGTGGGCTCCAAATTATTTTGAGTTGCTCCCTTTTCTTCCTTTTGGTGGAATGTTATTGACAAGCACTAATTTGGAAAGCAAGAGACATATCTCACTTCTTAATATCTACAGGCCTTGTGTGGATTGCAAATAGTTTTGGGAAAGGATGGAATTTTTTGGGCTTTTGTCCCTAAAGAATTTAATAATGGAAGGGGACTTAAATTTGACTCTATCATCAGGTGAAATTTGGGGAGGTTCGACTACCTTGGGGACGTTGGCTAGTTTCCTCACTAATTAGTCAAGTTGGAACATATTCTATTGCAAAGAGACTCGATCTCTCGTTCATATCAGAATATTTTATGGCATCGGTGGGGGTTTACAGAGCATGGGTAGAGTTCCCATACATATCCAATCATGCTCTGATTATACTACAGTTAGATTTACCTCCACTTTATAAAGCCTTCCCTTTCAAATTTAATCCACTATGGATTACAGACCAAGATTTCATTAATATGGTGTAGAAGCTATTGAGCGGCCCCATGTATTTATAGGATACTGGTATGCAGAGATGCCTAGTCTGGAAATTAAAGGATTTAAAAGTAAATACACGAAAATGGAAAAAGGAGCAAAGGATCCTGAAAAATTATAGGCTTTGGGGGTTGGAACATGAGATATCCTTTAGAATTCAAAACTTGGCAGAAGGCATTTGCAATAATTTTGGTGATCATCCTTTAAATGTGCTGGAACAAGAAAGAAATAAAATTCTGCAGGAAATAGAGGAATAGTGGCGCCAACACAGCCATGCTATTTGGTTAATTAGTGGAGACCAAAACACAATTTTTTTTCACAGTTTCACGAGTTACAGGAGGAATAGTAAATTTGTTTGGGAATTACAAGATGATGAGGGTCAGGTTCATAGGGGTCAACAAAATTTAAAAAAAGATTCCTATAAACATTTCAAAGACTTTTACAAAGATCCAATGGGACCTCCGATTAGAGAACAAGTCAAGGTAGTTGCTTTGTTTAAAATGATGATGAATGATTTGGAAGCTGAGGCATTATACAAACCAGTTGAAAAGGATGAATTGCATAAAGTATTATCAAAGTTTAAATTTGATAAAAGTCTGGGCCCGAATGGCTGGAAAATTGAGTTCTTCAAGGAGTTCTTTGATATTGTTGGGGACAATCTACTAGAAATGGTGGAGGAGTCTAGACAAAAAGGATACATCACTGGAGCATTAAAATCAACCTTTATCACTATGATCCCTAAAGTAAACAATCCTCATCTCTTTGGATATTTTAGACCAATTTCACTTTGTAATATGAGCTATAAAATTATCTCAAAGATTATTGCAAATCAGATTAAACGGATTCTCTCTAGATCACTCTCGAAGGAGTAGTTGGGGTTTCCACAGGGGAGTCAAATACATGATTCCATAGGTACAGTACATGAGTGTATTCATAGTATAAAAAAGAAGAATTTCAAGTCTTTGGTTTTAAAGTTAGATCTTCAGAAAGCATATGAATATGTCAATTGGGACTTGTTGTGCTTACTTATCCTACAAATTGGTATGGGCATTAATATGACCAACTGGATTATGAGTTGTGTCGTCTCCACCTCATATTTAGTTTTGATAAATGGAGAATCTATTGATTTCTTCAAGAGTGGTAGGGGATTGCGACAAGGCTATCCCTTATCACCATTTCTCTTAATTTTAGTTATGGAAGGATTGAGCCTTCTGCTGAAAGATAGTCAAAGAGATGGAAAATTGACATGTATAAATGTCTCTAGAACTATAAAAATCTTACATGTTCTTATATTGACAAAGGCTAAAATGCAGGAGTGGTGGGAGATTTACAAGGTTCTGAAATTTTTCTGTTTGACCTCAGGTTTAAATATTAATATAGAAAAATATACTTTTCACTATCCTAGACTAACAGAACATGATATTCTTTCTTTCAAAGGTGTTTTTCCTTTTAATTTCTTGACGTTGGAGTTGGGTTTTAAATACCTGGGTGTTTACCTCAAAGAAGGAGAAAAATAATCCGAAGAATGAAATTGGTTATTAAAAAAATTGAAAAAAGAATCAACAACTGGTGCTATGGGTGGTTTTCCTTAGGTGGATGTTTAAATTTGTTGAAAGCAATGTTAACAATCCAATCTATATATTGGTTGTCTATGGTTGTTGTTCCCTTATCGGTATTGAACATAATGAGGAAGTTGATGTATAATTTCATATGGAAGAGAGATAGTGTTTCACATCAAATGCACCTGTGTAATTGGGAGAATATATCAGCTCTGAAGTCTTTTGGGGATTGGGGAATCCTAAACATTTTTTATTTCAAAAAATCTTTGGCAGTGAATACTCTCTGTAGAGTTCTTATGGGAGAAGGAATTTGGCACAAGGTTATCATTGACAAGTTTCTTTGTAATTCGACTATGACTAACTGGCTAATATCAAGGTCTCTCCAGCAAAGTGGGTTTTCCAAAATCTAGGGTGGATTGTTAAAAGTGGTGCACTTAATCTTGCATGGATTAAGTTGGAATCTTGGATTGGGTCATCTAATTTACTTGGGAAAGGACCGGATCCTGGGAATGGGTGATCATTCATTTCTTTATAGTAATCTTCTAGATGCTTTAAAAGATCAGAATATCCTTACTCTTGCATAGGGTAGGAATCTTTCAAGTGATCAAACTATTTCCTCTTATTAGCTGACCAGTGATGACCTCGGTCTTGAGGGTGACTTATCTTTGGAGTGGGACATGTATAGAAGAGCACTTATTGATTCGGGTTCTCTCATCCAAGATAGACCAGATCAGTTATTGTGGATAGGAGGATACAAGTCTGACATTCCTTCTATAAATAACTTTTACTTAAGTATTATCTCCTCCAAAATATTGTTAAAAGTGGAGATTTGGAGACTTTCTATTTGGAAGTGGAAGATCCAATTAAAAATTAAGTTGTTTATCTGGCTGGCGATGGAAGATTTTTTTTTATCCTGGAACATGTTGCAGAAAAAAGGATGGGAGGGACCAGGACGTTGCCCACTCTGTATGCAAGACTTTGAATTGATCATACACTTATTCAATTTGTGCCCTTTCTCAATATCAGTTTGGAAAATTATTAATCAAGTTCTAAAATTAAAAAGGAAGCGGGATGGTAATACTCTCTCGGAGTGTTTAAAAAATTGGTATATGGAGAAGATTGTTCCTACTCCGATAAAAACACCTGTAATCTGGTTCACCTGGCATGAACGCAATAAAGCGATCTTAGAATATTCCACTCCTTCTTTGCAGGCGGTGCTATACAAGACTTTGTCCCTACAAACTAGTATCAGTTCTCATATAAAGTTTAGACATTCGAGATATTTATCGATAAATCAACATCGGGATTCTGCACTTGCCTAGTTCAACGAAGCAACATCAAGGGATGGCAGCGAGAGCAGTTCAAGAGGTGTCATAAATGTACAAGATACTATAGTTATTAAATGGACTTATAATTGCGGCAGAGGAACAAATACGAGGGTAGAGCTATTGGGAGCATGGGTCACACTTATGTTAGCAGATCTTTTGGCGATCCCATGTATCCATATCATGGGAGATTCAAAAGTAGTTATATAATGGCTCTTAGATAAAGGGAGACTACTGGTTATCTTAGTAGAAGGCTGGAAACTTAGAATCAAATTACTTGCCTAGAAATTCCATTCCATTAGTTTTCAACACATCTATAGAAATTTTAATACTGATGCAGATATTCTCTCAAAGAAGGCATTGGGTGAACCTAAGGGGATGGTATCATATTATCGATGGACTAATGGAGTTGAAGGCCTGAGGAGACAGATCAAAATTCATTAGTATTTTTCTAGATGGTGTCTAGTAGAGCGTCATTATAGAACTTTTGTTGTTTAAGGGTTCATTTTGTTCCTATCGTTTTGATTTTCTTGTATTGTCATAGATGTTTTTGTTTAGTCCATGAGACTTTGAGAGAAAGTCTATATCTTTTTCCTCTTTGTATTGTAATGATCGACACTGTCTCAGTCAATTTTTTGATGATCTACTATGGTTTCCTGATTTTGAAAAGGAAGATGTAAAAAAATTATATCCCTAATATAATTGAGCAAATTTTTCCCATGGAAAAAAACTTTTCATAAACTGTAAAATTTTTCAAATTTTAATATTGCAAGGTTAATATAATTCTCAAGAGTAAAGGGTATTTATCACTTTAACTTTAATATATGAGAAAATGGTATTTATCACTTAATTAATATATGAGTTTATTGTATATAATGTTCAATATTGTAATGTTAAAGGTTATTATAAATTATGTTTCGATATTATAAAAAGTTTCGAGAGTAAAGAGTATTTATCACTTAATTAATATATGAGTTTATTGCATATAATGTTCAATATTGTAATGTTAAGGGTTATTATAAATTATGTCTCAATATTATAAAAAGTTTTGATTATTGATCATTAGGTTCTATTTATCGCTTTAACTTTAATATATGAGTAAAGGGCATTTATCACTTAATTAATAGACGAGTTTATTGTATATAATGTTCAATATTGTAATGTTAAGGGTTGTTATAAATTATTTTTCAATATTATAAAAAGTTTCGAAAGTAAAGGATATTCATCACTTAATTAATATATGAGTTTATTGTATATAATGTTCAATATTGTAATGTTAATGGTTATTAGAAATTATGTCTCAATATTATAAAAAGTTTCAATTATTGATGATTAGAGTCAAGTTTAACTATTGAATTTTATTTTCCTATGATCAATCTTAAACTTTAAAAGAAATTTCAATCTCTAGCCTTCCCCAAAGTTCTAAAAACATAAGATTCCCAACTCCCTTTCTTTAATTTTATTTTCCTATGATCAATCTTGATCCATCTTAAACATTAAAAGACATTTCAATCTCTAACCTTCCACAATTAAGTTCTAAAATCATAAAATTCCCAACTCAATTAGCTTAGTGGATTTAGAATTTAATAATTTATTTTCTCTTTATATTGAATAAAATCAAATCATTATGGAATTCAATTACTTATTAGTCCCTGCCAAAGGTGTAGAGGGACTATAGCGATCGATAATTCATTGACTTCATATTAGTTTGTCCTTTGACTAAAATTATTTTCATAGTCTCTATTGTTCGAACTAGAGAACTAAAAACATTATTTTTTATATAATAAAAAAAACCATATATGTCATGATCTCATTGGATAATAGATTGGGGGTCTTATTGCCAGCTTTGATATTCCCAATGTATTATATGTTAGCATATCCAAAGTTTTTGATCATCTACGGTCTTTTTGAATTTTACTATTTTTATTTAAATGTTTAGATATCCAAAGTTTTGAGCATTGAGAGTCGGTTTTGTATTGGTTGACTTCATATTAGTTTGTCCTTTGACTAATTTTTTTTTGCAGTCTCTATTGTTCGAACTATTGTTATTATTATTATTATTTGGTTTTTTATTTTTATTATTATTAAGTACTTAAGAGGCAGTTTTTTTATTACGTACATAAACAGGCCTGCCACACTGCATTTTTTCTTAAATGTTTACACAGTGTGAGGCCCTTCGACGGTCCTGACAGCCTTAAATGTTTACTTAATAGGCGTGTTATAATACATTTTCCTTCGATTTTGTTTTTATGCAATGTTGCCTATAGTGAATATGGGCAATATTGTTGTTCACTGGCATTACTGGTTCACTGGTTGATGCTTGCTCGTTGGTTCACTGGATGTTTCTTATTGTTGTTTTCTTCAACTTTGCAAAGTTGAGGTCCTGTAACTGTAGTTGAACCTCTTTGTGCTTGTTCACTGGTTTGTTGTTTGCTTCCTGCTCTTGTTTGCTTCAACTTTGCAAGGTTGGGATCCTGCATCCGCAGTTGGAGATTTTGTTGCAGTTTGCAAGGTTGGGGTTCTGCATCCGCGATTCGAAATATGCTTCTATCATTCCTCATTCATGGGTAGGTTCCAGTTCCATGGTTTCCTTACTATTCATTGTTTGTTGTTTGCTATTTCCAGTTTGAAAGTAAACATTTTCATTACTGGGAATGCCTGAGTCAAAATCCTCTTGCATCATCTTTGTGTGTGACTACTATGACCAGATAAAAAGGGGTGTAATTCTTCCTTGGTCTTGTTCTTGATCGTCAATGTTCGACACAAAACGTCAATGTTCTCCTCGTTTTTTTTTGTTCCTAAAAACCATACTTTTGGTGCATTTTTTTTTTCAGTTTGTTCCCTTCCAAAACGTATTGTTCCCCTTTGAATGTTGATGTTGGACACAAAACCCACCTCTGTTGCATCCATGGTGACATATTAAAAAGGAAACCAAATGTTCTCCTCATATTTTTTGTTCCTGAAAACCATAGGTTTGGTGCATTTTTTTCAGGTTGTTCCCTTCCAATCACATGTGCACACTTCCATGTCCTGGACATCAAACCATAGCTTGTTGGAAAATAGCAATGAAAAAAAAATATGAGGAACAGTCTAAAAAAAATGCACCAAATGTATGGTTTTTAGAAACAGAAAATATGGGGAGAAAATTCGATTTCCTTTTTTTTTATATGTCACCATGGTTGCGATAGAGGTGGGTTCTATGTCGAACATTGACGTTCGAGAACAAGACCAATACAATGTTACAATCCTATTTCTATGGTTGTGGTAGTCACATACAAATATGTTCTGCAAGAGGGTTTTGACTCGGGCATTCCCAGTATTGAAAATTCTTAGTTGTAAACTGGAAAAAGAAAACAACGAATAGGGATGCAACCATGGCACTGGAACTAACCCGTGAATGTGGAACGATAGAAGCACATTTCCAATTAGGGATGAAGAATCCCAACTATGCAAACTGCAACTTTCTTAAATGTTTACATAGTGGGAGGCCCTTGGACAATCCTCACAGCCTTAAATGTTTACCTGTCAGGCCTCAGAGCCTTAAATGTTTATTTAACGGGCGTTTTGTAATACATTTTCTTTCGATTTTTGGATATAATATTGTCTACAATGAATTTGGGCAACATTGTTCTTCACCGACATTATTGGTTCACTAGTTGATGCTTTCTCGTTTATTCGTTGGATGCTTATTATTGTTGTTTGATTCAACTTTGAAAAGTGGAGGCCCTACAGCTATAGTTGGAACTCTTGGTGCTTGTTCACTTCTTTGTTTTTTTCTTCTTATTGTTGTTTGCTTCAACTTTGCAAGGGTTGGGTCCTACATTCGCAAATAGAGCTATTCTTGCAGTTTTCACGGTAGGGATTCTGCATCCGTGATTGGAACTGTGATTATGTCATTCCCCATTCATGGGTAAGTCTTGGTTCCATGGTTGCATTCCTGCTCGTTGGTTGTTGTTTTCTATTTCCAATTTGCAAGTAAAAATTTTCAATACTAGGAGTGCCTGAGCCAAATTCCTCTTGCAGAACATCTTCGTATGTGACTACTGCGACCAGAGAAACATGAGTGTAATGTTGTCTTGGTATTGTTCTTGAACATCAATGTACAAAACAGAACCCACCTCTATCATATCCATAGTGACATATAAAAAAGGAAATCAAATTTTCTCCTAGTATTTTCTGTTACTGAAAACCATATGTTTGGTGCATTTTTTTTGTGCAAATGCATAATCAAAATTGTGAAAACTGCAAAAAAAGGTCCAACTGCGGATGCAGGACTTCAACCTTGAAAAGTTGAAAAAAACAAGAGAAATAAACAAACAACAAACCAATGGCTCAATTGACCAGGCATTATTTTGTGACTACTATCGGACTACTATTCTGTGACTGAATTCCATAATAGAGTGAGTGAGAATGACCACGCATTTTTGTGGATAGAGGGTGCACCGGTCTATGAAGATTGCAACAACTCACAAATGGAGTAGTTTCTGGAAAAATACATGACATGCAACATAGACCATTTGGATCTAGAACTTGCCAAAGTTCATAGACATTATCATACAAGAAACTGTAAAAACAAAAAAAAATCACATTTCAGATACAACTTCCCTGTGCTGCCAATGAGAACAACAAGAATCATAGAGTGAAAAATCTAAATCTTCGTTCACATTTCTATAACAAGGAGACTTTTATGGCTTAATGAGCTTCAAAGATTTCTTGGCAGAGCTAAATCTAACAGAAGATGAGTACATACAAGCCATAGAATCTACACTTAAACAACCAACATTTTTGCTTAAATGAAACCTTTCACATATTTGGAACAACAATTTCTCTAAGGACCAGCCAGTTATGTGGAATGCAAATAAAGATGCACAGTATGTCCTTAATGCATATGCCTCAACATCATATTGTACCTCGTACATGAAAAAGGTTGAAAAATCTACGACAAGTGCATTCAGAATAATATGCAAAGAACATGAAAACAACCATATTGATGCTAAGCAAATGGTACGTGCACTTGGAAATACATTTCTTAATATTCAACAAACATCTGCTCAACAAGCAGTCCACATTTCACTTTCCTTGCCCCTGAAATGTGTCTTCATAAACACATCTCTACTTGGGAAACGCAAATTGGAACATGGTTTACATTTGGACCACCAAAACTAATATTAAAATAAAATAATATGAAAAATGTTGAAATAAATATAAACAACATCTCTTTGAACTTAAGCCACAGTTTGTCGAGCTCCAACTATATTTCATAGCTTAGAATGTTTTTCTCATAGTTAATGTGTTTCTATGACTTGATAATTATCATAGTAAGTGTTGTTGTGTGAGGGATAAAGTTCTTTCCTCCCTTTCTTTTTCCTCTTCTATACTTACCTGTTTTCCCCTTTTCTTCTTCCCCTCTATTATCCATTTCTAGTTCTATAATTATTCACGTTTCTATGCTCATGAGTTCCCGGGGTGGTAGACTGATAACTCCTCATATTTATCTATATCTTCACATCACGAGTTCGATCAACCGTCATTCATTTCCATACTTAGCCAATTTTATGGCCACGGGTTCCCGAGTAGGCATTATCAAACTCTCATGCCCCGTGTTCGGGGTATACATATTGCACCCGAAAATTCGATGATCTACAATTTCACCCCAGAGTACTTGAACTTGCAAGCCTCACTCTACCTATGATGAGTCCGCCTGACTGCCCCACCTTACCATACTTAGTTGATTCTTCAAAGTTTTGTGGGTTCACGAACTCCTGGGTTCACAAAAGTTTGAAATCATTTTTTGCTCCCCTCCATCCCTGCCACCTTCGCCCCTTCCCAAATTCACATTAATTATTCTTTTACTAGTGACAACTCACCACACAGGTTTGAAAATATTGACATTAATAACCGGAAATCTCAAGGACATCTCCCATTAAAACGGATTAATGGGAGAATATTATGGGATCTGGTGATTTTTTTGTGTCGATCTCCAGATATCGACATATCGGAGAATTTTTTTCCCATAGTTAATTTTTTTCAAGCTCCAGATATCTTCCATAGCTGAGAATGTCTTTCCCATAGTTAATGTTTATGGTCGCAAGTTCTCATATTGGCGCTATCGAACTCTCATGCTCCCTGTTCTGTGATATACATCTTGGACCCATAACTTCTGTGATCTACAACTCGACCTCAGACTCCTCAAACTCACAAGATTCACTCTACCTACGATGAGTTTGTCTGGGTCCATCTCACTATCCCGCCTTTCCATACTTA
Organism: Picea engelmannii; assembly: GCA_009831015.1. Classification (NCBI taxonomy): domain Eukaryota; kingdom Viridiplantae; phylum Streptophyta; class Pinopsida; order Pinales; family Pinaceae; genus Picea; species Picea engelmannii. The sequence continues at coordinate 12,934 of ML827852.1, forward strand.
GTTGATTCTTCACCTCTTGTTGTTGTAGATTCACGGGTTTGCAGACTCTCGGGTTCAGAAAAGTTTGAAATCATTTATCGCTCTCGTCCATCCCCTCCACCCTTGCACACTACCCAATGTAAGTTACTTACGCTTTTTATTAGTGACAACTCACCACACAAGTTCAAAAATATTGGCATTAATAACCGAAAAGCTCGAGGACATCTCCCATTAAAATGCATTAAATCAAGATCTATGAGAGATTATATTGTCATCCCCTAGTGTTCATTTTGAATACTATCAGGACACAATTACTGTCACATGTTGCAATATAAACAAATCTTCATCAAATCATTAGTTTTTTTCACAGGCACCCCAAATGCACCCCAGTCGCCTACTATCGAATTAGCAGAGGTCAATATTATGGGATCTGATTTTTCTTTTTGTCGATCTTGAACTCAAAAAAATTGTTGTTTTCTTTAATTTTTTTAAGGGATTTTGTTGCGCATTTCCATACTTAGTCAATTCTTCATCTTCTGTTGTCACAGATTCGCTGGTTCCCAGGGTCCTGTTAGCAATATTTCTTGTCTTAGGATTAGGCGTACCCAGGAAGGAGAAATCGACGGTCGGGGTCTTCCAGAGAAGATTGACAAAATCCCGTCAGCCGTTAGATCTCGAGGAGTTGCATAAGGTTTAAGCCCTAGTGTGCAGAGGGGGAGTCAACGTCAAAGTGGCATCGGCATATCGGGAGTCGGGGATCCGTGAGGACAGTGGATCACAACAGCGCAAGTGTCGATTTCCCGACGGGAAAATCCCGACAAGAGTAGGGAAAGCGCCATGGGCCAGAGCATATATGGACCGTCCAATCCAGCCGGGACAGATGACATCCTGACGGCATATCGACTATCGGGATTTCGAGAAGCTGGCACCCCTCATTTCTTGCATTTTGAAACCTCGAACCCCGAATTTCCGATAGCGCCTAGAATCGGGCCCACGGATTTGGCGCCTGGTCATCGAGGAGCAGGCCTGGAGGAGGGGCGCTTGTGTTATCATGTGACCACCGGGGCCCGCTGTATTTTCGAATCAATTCAGAGCCCTCAGATCTGTGGTGGAACTCGCGGCGACCGTCAGGGTCTCTCGGCATTTTTCCCATCGCGATTTTGAAGGAAAAGAGACCCGCTCTTCCATGAATCCCGAAAGAACCCTTAAAGCTAGGCATAGGGTCACAGCCCGTGGTCACTTGGGGGGAGAAAGAAAAAGATGCACAGGGAGGTCCGTCGCGACTTCCGGTTGCCATCGGGCCCGTCCTCGAGCCTGGTTTTCGATCAAAATAAATTAAGGTAGGAGGAGGTGGTTGAAGCCTCGCCTCACCCCTTAAATGTAAGGCATGGAGGGTCTGACCAGCAGTCTACTCAGGAGGTTCCTATGTACCCATTCTTCCAGAGAAGCCATGCTCGAGTCCTCGACTAGCTGAAGGAAGTCTGAACACGTTGGCTCGACACTTAATGGCTCAGCTACTCCCCTTGTTGGAGCCACACGCAGCTAAGATGGCATCTGTCATAGGTGCACGATCGTCCAGTCTACATGCGCAGACTGTCAGAAGACATGCAGACACAAAGATTTAATGTAGCTTCTCTTTTCCGTTGTTGTTGTTTTGTTTTGACTATATGTAGGCATTTTTGCCATTTTTGTAAGCATCGATGGTTGAGCAGAGCTCCCAGTTGTAAAACTTTAATGAAGCACTGATGCTCTGGTTATGTATAGACTTCTGAGACTTCTTGCCTTATGAATGCCAGTTTCTTTACATCTTTGTTATACTGTGTTAGAGCAGCTCAGAATTGGAGGATCCAGTCGAGTTGTAGCTGTTATAGGATGATGTTGTAATGGATCACTGTAATAGTTATGGAGTCTCTAATCGGTTCCTGTGATTTCCTTAACGTTGAATGACTTGGAATTGGAGGATCCAGTAAAGTCTTCTATTCAGTTTCTTGAAGCCCTGAACCAGGAGGATCCTGCGTTCATAGTTTTTCCCCTACAAGCCGCTATAAGACTCTTGCCCAAAGCTGTTTGTTCACCTTTCTTACTAAGTCTTCCACCTGCTCATCTTTTAATCAACACACTGGCTGAAGTTAGGATTCCAGACCTCCAGATCCAGTCCCCGAGTTAGAGTGATATCTCCTCGAGTCTCTACCCATTTGATCGCCCATTTATCAAACCGTGACATAAAACTGATGGGCATCAGGCTCTGCTCCTGCTAGCAATCCAGGAGTGACTTCCGACGCTAACAGGTCCCAGGTTCAAAAAACTTTCAATGAATTTTTCGCTCCAGTCCATCCCCATCACCTTCGCCCCCTTCCCAATGCAAATTAATCATGCCTTTATTAGTGACAACTCACTACACATTCGAAAATATTGGCATTAATAGGCGAAAAGGTCGAGGACATCTCCCGTTAAAATGAATTCAACAAATATTTACGGGAGATTATATTATCATCCTCCAACATTCATTTTAAATACGTATTCCCATTTCCCTCTATCATCGAAAACTTGGGCTTTAAGATGCCTTCCTTGTAATGTTCTTGGTCATCCACATCTGAGACAACTTAGAGATGCCTTTCAAGCCCAATTGAAAGACGAGGGAGTTTTTTAATGTGACGTCAGCTTTGAGGGAAAAAAATTATGTTAGCCAACAGAAACTTAGACAAAAAAGTTCAAGTATATTATGATTGGTATTCTCCCCGTATTCGATCCTTTGGTTGGTTGAAACACCTTCCTGAAGATTTGTATGTTGAACTTCTTTGTTTTGTTGCTGGAAATTGGAAGGGACTTTCAAGTCACCTGGAAAATTCTCCTTTGTTGAAGTATATAGCTTCTTCCAACAACACAGATTTGGCAAGTGTATCAAATGTTGTATAACACACCAAAATTTATCTTTCATTAGAGGATTCACACATATAGTGGCTTACAAAATGGTATGGAATATTCAGAAGTGATGCCAAATATTTCTCCATGCCTGGATATACTCATAAAGAAATTATAAATTTGGATCCTCACGAGGGTGAGAAACTATATGGGTGGTTGAATCAACATCCTAGAATTACAGAACTTTCTATCTCAAAGTTTGTTGAGCGATTTATGGGTGTAGTCATAGACTTGATATAAAGTCGTCTTGTATCTCAAAGTTTCTTGAGCGACCTCTGGATGTAGTAACAAACTCGACATACAATCAAATTTCTTTCACTATTGAATATTTTTTTCACTATTCCTATGCAAATAATTACATCTGGGTCGAAGAGCTTACCACTCTTTGCAAGAATATTCTCTTGTCGGTTGAAGGTGGGTATATAATTAGGGAATGAGGATCTCAAAACCTTTTGATGCGTGCATCGACGAGTAACTGGGAAAATTTAATGGGAAGGAATTCTGGACTATGGACTTTGCAACACTTTCTAAAGATTACTTTATACTACCACCTTCTACGATAAGTTTGACGTATTCAGGTGATGAATTGGTTTTTGAAGATCACCTTTTACTACCACCTTCATGTAATGATTTTGTTTCATTGTTTAGAAGAAACCTTGATGTAGTATATATTCCAGAGCTATTTCCATCGAATATCAATCTTCCTACTATTTTCCATGCTTTGAATAAGGTGAATGCATGTATTTTGTTGTAGTAGACCCGATATTTGAAAAAAAATGGAAGTTGCTCAAAGCTTGAAGTATTAACTTGTCTGGTTCAAATAAATCGTCATCACCTTGATGTAAGAGTCTCTCAAGTTTTTCAACAAGATCACAGGTCGATAAGCACATAGTACCTTCCTTGTCATAGAGTGCTTCCATCCCCAGCTTGGGTTTGCACAGATGCTTTTATTGTTGGCTTGTTTCTTCTCCTAGTGGTGGATCCTTCTATCCAGAATAACATGCTAGAAATAAACTAGCTCTATGGAGTTTGATCGCTTCCTGGGATCTGATTTTACTATATATTAGTTTCAGTTGACTTAAAAATATTTATGTGTGAAACCTAATGTTAGACATAGAAAATACATTTTTTTTTGTTTTTTAAAATATAAAATAATGTATTTTTTTAACAAACCATTGGTCAAAAAGTTTGAGTTGTTAATTGGGATTCACGTACTTTGATAATGTAAATTAATTACACAATTAATATTGCTTGTGGAAATGCATTCGATTAATCATTGACTGTGAAAATTGCATTAACACTGCAATCCCCATATAATAAATTTATGGCATGCACCTAATGTCGAGGTCATCATCGCACAGCACACCCAACCTCCAAATATTTCCATACTCACAACAACATTGTAATTGTCATAACAAAGAAATGCTAGAGTCGATGCTCTTTTGCAAGTCTGACAACACTGCAATCTAAGTTCTTTGACAATGACATGCCTACTTGTTCACCGCATTACCACCCTGCAATCAATGACACTGTTCCCATTGCCACCACCAGTGTCAATGTCCGAAGATGAATATATCTGGAGCTTGGAATCACCTCCGGTGTTAATGTCTGAAGTTGAAGCTACCTGGAGCCTGGAGTCATGACTTGATATACTGTTACATATGTTCAATTGCATGTAGGTGCAGGTTTTAGTGGGCTGGGTTTTGTTGCATACAAATATCGACCATCTGTGCAAACCCAAGCTGGGGATGGAAGAATTCTACGACCAGGAAGGCGCTCTGTGCTTATCATCCTATGATCCTGATCAACAACTCAAGAGAGGTTTGTGGTGAGGTGATGGTGATTTATCTGAACAAGACAAGTTAATACTTCAAGCACCGAGCAACTTCCATCTTTTTTCAAATATTGAATCTACTGCAATAGAATAAATGAATTCTCTTTATTCAAAGAACAGGAAACAACAAGAAGATTGATATTCAGTGGAAATAGCTCTGGAATATCTACTACATCAAGGTATCTTCTAAAGAATGGAACAAAATCATTGCATGAAGGTGGTAGTAAAAGATGATCTTTAGAAACCAAATCATTACCTGTATATGTCAAACTTCCTACATAAGGTGGTTGTATAAAGTAATCTTCAGAAAGTGTTAAGAAGTCCATACTCCAGAATTCATTCCCATTAACTTTTCCCAGTTACTCATTGATGAAACCATGAGAAACTTTTGAGAGACTCGTTCCCTGGTTATATACCCACCTTCAACTACTAGTAGAATATTCTTGCAAAGAGTACTAAGCTCTTTGACCCAGATGTATTTATTTGCATGGGAATAGTGCAAAGAATGTGCAGTAGTGATCAAAAGTTAATTGTATGTCAAGTCTGTTACTACATCCAAAGGTCGCTTAACAAAATTTAAGATATAAGCTGACTGTCTGTCGAGTCTGTTACTACATCCAAAATTTTCTCAACAAACTTTGAGATAGAAAGTTTTGTAATTTTAGGATGTTGATTCAACCACTCATACAGTTTCTCACCTTCGTGAGGATCCAACTTTATAATTTCCTTCTAAGTATTTCGGGCATGCAATAATACGTCACTTTCGAATATTCCAAACCATTTTGTGATCTACAATATGTGCCACTCCTCTGACGAAAGATAAATTCTGGTGTGGTTTGCAACATCTAATACACTTGCTAGATCTCTGTTGTTGAAAGAAGCTATATAATTCAACAAAGGATCATTTTGTAGGTGACTTTAAAGTCCCTTCCAACTTATAGAAATAAAACACATAAATTCAACATACAAATCTCCAAGAAGGCCTTTCAACCAACCAAACGATCGAATACAGGGAGAATAACAATCATAAGATACTTGAATTTTTTTTCTGAGCATCTGTTGGCTAACAAAAAAATTTCCCCCAAAGATGACGTCACATAAAACCACTCCCTCATCTTTCAATTGGGCCTGAATCACATCTCTAAGTTGTCTCATATGTGGATGACCAGGAACATTACAAGGAAGGCAACTTAAACCCCAAGTTTTCGATGATTGAGGGAAATTAACACTTATCAAAGTACTGAATTTTGAATAAAAAGTTAATGTAGCCAGGCCATATCTAGAAGAGACAAACTATTAAAGAAGTTGACTGAGATAGATATACATGGAAGCACCCATGAATTCCAAGACCCAAAATTGATATTCAACTCGTTGTTTTTAACCAGACAATCATTTGATGATCAAGTTGAGATCTATAAAAGACTGTCATTTGAAAATTTCTATGGAATTCTTGAATATGGTGAAGATGGCGTGAAAATCTACCTAGTTGATTATTTGATTAAAAACCAAGATATTGGAGAAGCATTGCACAACCTATCTATTGATCTAAGGGACTTGGAAAGTGAATTAATCGGTATAAAAATCTGATAAGAAATCAATGTGGCACCCATGGGGAGCTACATCGAGGAGTGGTTCAAAAAGGTTGTCGACAAGATTGCCAATGAAGGGAAAAGGACGCTTGAGACGATTCCCATAACCGCCGAGGAAATCCATAAAAGGACATCAATGAGAAAATGAAAAGGCATGGGATACCATCATAGTAAGTTCATACTGATCACATTCTTCGGTGTTTGTCAATGTCTTCATCTATTTACTCTACCTATTTAAATAGAAAGGTTTAATTGAGGACTGAAAATTTTGTCTTTCTTCTTGCTAGGCCTTGCTATCTTCCATCACCGACTTTCTTCTTTCTACAAGATTGATTCTTGTATATATTTTCTTTATGGTCCGTGGGAGCCCCAATCCTAGTCATTATGGCAAACACATTTAAATTTTAGAGAATATGTGTTGAACTATATATTTTTTACAAATTCCAAGTGAGCTATTTTGGGAAAAAATATCAACTATATTTTGTAACACAATTTATCTGAATATAAAATATTTGAGGTTGTTGTATGGTGTTTTCCAATGTTTAATATTGTTTTTTTGAATTTTTATTTCTATTTTATTTTAAATTGACTCATTTGCATGTATAGCTATTGATAGATGAATTCAACCTCTTTCTACAAGAATTTAAGACGCTCTTTGATCCATAGTTAAAAAATGCACAATAAGCTTTTTTCCCCGTGCCCAATACTTTGATTTAAATAAAACCTAGTCTATTCGCTCCTTACATTTTACATGGAAGAATCATTTGTGATAGGACAAAGTTCTATGGCACCCACCCTATAGTTAAGAAATAAATGGGTAGGCCCATCCTTCTTTCATTCTTCGGGGCCCCGGAAATAGAGTCAATAAATGACTCTATTTCAACATGGAAACTCAGGTGTTAACGCCATCTTCCTATTTAATATTGTGCATATATTATAGCTTCTTATATTTGAGAATATGCTTTCATGTAAAAATGTTACGTCATATTTTTTTTTTTTCTATTGCCTATGGGTTTGATAAAAATTTGTGAGCCAAAGACACCTTACAAATTGGAACATGGTTTACATTTGGACCACAAATAATCTATTAAGATAAATTAATATGAATAGTATTCCAATAAATATAAACAAATTCTCTTTAGACTTGAACCTGACTTTCTTGACCTCCTAGTATATTACATACCTCAGACTAAATGTTTGTTTCTCCCTTTCTTTTCCCTCCTTTATACTTACCCACTTTTCCCTTGTCTTCTTCCCCTCTATTATCCCTTTCTCATTATATAATTAGTCGCATTTCTATGATCGTGGGTTCCCAGGTTGGTGGAATGGAAAATTCTCATCTCCATCTATATCGTCAGATCATGAGCCTGACCGACTGTCGTCCCTTTCAATACTTAGCTAGTTATCTGGCCGCGAGGTCCCGGGTTAGCTCATTTCCATCTATATCATCACATCATAAGCCTGATTGATCATGGTCCCTTTCAATACTTAGCCAATTATCTAACCATGGGGTCTCAGGTTAGTGCTATCAAACTCTTATGCCCTGTGTTCCATCATATTCATCTTGCACCCAAAACTTTCGTGATCTACAATTCGACCCCAGACTCCTCCAACTCGCAAGCTTCATTATACCCAGGTTCATAAAAGTTTCAAACCATTTATCGCTCCCTTCCATCCCTGCCACATTTGTGTCTTTCCCAATGCACATTCATTATTCTTTTACTAGTGACAACTCACCACACAGGTTCGAAAAGATTGGCATTAATAAACAAACAATAGATGTTGTTGTGTGATATACTTACAACTTTTTCTCTTTTCTTCTTCCCCTCTATTATTCCTTTATGGTTCTATACTTAGTCGCCTTTATATGATCATGGGTTCCTAGGTTGGTGGACTAACAGATCCTCATCTCCATCTATATCCTCACATCATGAGTCCCACCGTTCATTTCCATACTTATCCAATTTTATGGTTATGATTTCTGGCATTGGCGCTATCGAACTCTCATGCCGCTTGTTCCATGATATACATATTTCACCCAAAACTTCCATGATCTACAATTCCATCCCAAACTCCTAGAACTCATAAGATTCACTCTACCTAGGTTCACCAAAGTTTCAAAGCATCTACCACTCCCTTCCATCCCCACCACCTTCGCTCCCTTCCCAATGCACATTAATTATGCTTTTACTTGTGACAACTCAACACACTGGTACAAAAAAATTGGCCTTAATAAGCAAAAACCTCGAGGAAATCTCCCATTAACAAGAATTAAACCACCATTTACAGGTGTCCGATCGACTGTTGTTCCTTTCCATACTTAGCCAATTTTATGGTCATTGGTTCCCAAGTTGGCGCTATCGAACTGTCATTCCCTGTGTTCCGTGATATACATCTTGCACCCAAAAATTTCGTGATCTACAATTCCACCCTAGGCTCCTCCAACTCACAAGATTCACTCTACCTGGGTTCACAAAATGTTTCAAATCATTTATCACTCCATTCCATCCCCACCACCTTGATTCCCTTCCTAATGCACATTAATTATGCTTAGATTAGTGACAACTCACCACATAGGTTTGAAAATATTGGCATGAATAAGAGAATACCTCGAGGACATATCCCATTAACACGCATTAAAATGTGATTTACGTGAGATTATATTATTAGATATCTTCTTTACATGTTACGTTTCATATTGATTTATGGTAAGATTCCATTTCATATTACGTAGCCACTTTTTCGATCACGGATTCCTGGGCAAGTAGGCTCTAGATTGCACTTCCATTGTTTTGTGACCTGCAAACAACACTCAAACCTCCGCCATATATAAATTGACTGTCGGACTCCCACATCATCCCCTCTTCCATGTTACACATTTTGCACTCAAAATTTCTAAGCCATACAATTTGTCCGTCGGGGCCTCGCATCTCATGGGGAACCCTTGTCACCCTTTTCACCCTATTTTGGATCCTCAGGTTGGCGGGTTCACAAAATATCCAATTCCTAGTCATTGTTTCTTATGTGCACCACCTTCACACTTCTTTCCAAATATGCAACAACTAAGGTTTAATGCTAACAGTTCGGCATGCAACAACCATAAAGATCGTCATTAATAAGAAAAAGGATCGAGGAGACAGTCACACTGACTACCCCTACAGAACTTGTCCAGAAACATGTAAAAAGTATTTTCCAGGTAATGGGATATCGATTACAAATTTCAATATATTATCAAAAACGAGTCCAACCTACCGTTTCCCTATTCCATACTTGGCCACTTTTTCGATTGCAGGTTCCTGGACAGGCGGGCTCAAGATTGTGTTTCCAATGTTCCGTGACTTGCAAATAGTACCTGGAGTTTCGTGATATACAAATTGACCGTTGGACTTCCCCATCATGCCCTCTACCATGTTACGTGTTTTTCACTCAAAACTTCCAAGACATACAATTTTACGGTCGGGCCCTCACCTCTGCTGGTTATACGTTGTAACCCTCTTTTGAAGCCCGATCAACCTATTTCAATAATTATCCATTCCTTAATTGTTGTTCCCCATCCCCACCACCTTCATACTTATTTCTAAATGTGTAATTAGCAATCTTTAATGCTAACAGGTCATCATGCATGAACCATGAAGATTTCCATTAATGAGCGAAAGGTTCAAGGAGATCTCCCAGACTTACGCGATATACAAATTGACTCTGAGACTCCCACATCATCCCCTCTTCTATGTTACACATTTTTCACTCAAAAGTTTCGAGAAATAAACTTTGTCCATTGGTGCGTCATGTCTCCTAGGGAACCCTTGTCACCCTATTTTGAGGCTCATCCGACCGCTTTCCATACTTTCCCTTTTCTTGGAATATTTCCCGGATCCTCGGGTTGGCGGGTTCACAAAATCTTCAATTCCTGGTCATTGTTTTCTATGCCCGCCACCTTATCACTTCTTTCCAAGTATGGAACAACTAAGGTTTAATGCTAACAGTTCATCATGCAAAAATCGTAAATATCGTCATTAATAAGAAAAAGGCTCGACGAGACAGTCACATTGACTATCACTACACAAATTGTCCACAAACATGCAGAAAAGACCTTGCCAGGTAATGGGATATCTATTACAAATTTCAATATATTAGTGAAAACGAGTCTGACCTACCATTTCCCTATTCCATACTTAGCCTCTTTTTTTATTGCAGGTTCCCAAACAGGCAGGCTCACAATTGCGCTTCCAATGTTCTGTGACCTGCAAACAATGCCAGGAGTTCCACGATATACAAATTGACCACTGGACTGCCCCATAATGCCCTCTTCTGTGTTACACGTTTTTCACTCAAAACATCTGAGACATACAATTTGACTGTCGGGCCCTCACCTCTCCTGGTTATGCATTGTAACCCTATTTTGAAGCCCGACCGACCACTCTCGATAATTATCCATTCCTTAATTTCTCTTCCTCATTCCTGCCACCTTCATACTTCTTTCTAAATATGTAATTAGTAAGATTTAATGCTAACATATTGTCATGGAGGAACGACAAAGATTGTCATTAATGAGTGAAACGCTTGAGGATATCTCCCATTTATACTCATTAAACCAAGATTTGCAGAGGGTTATATTATCCCTTCCGATTTTTCATCTCAAACAACATGGAATGTCTTTCACAGGTCGTCAGGTTGGAGGGTTCACGAAATCTCCAATCCTCAATTTTTCTTTGTCGTACCTGCCACCTTTGCACTTCTAGGTATGTAATTACTAGCCTTTAATGCTAACAACTCATCATGCAACAACCGTCAAGATTGTCATTAATGAGTGAAAGGACCGAGGAGATCTCCCATTCACATGCATTGGAGAAAGATTTGCAGAGGGTTATATTATCCCTTCCAATTGTTCATTTCAAACATCGTCTAGAGAAAACAAACGTTCTCGTAAACTTATGGTAGCAGCTCGAAAGAAGTTCTGTGGAGATATAGTGAACATATTCGGGTGTGAGGACCAGAACTTCTAGTGGTCTAGGGCATACTCTTACTATTCATCCCATTTTGCCAAGAACGAAGTAATTTGGACCTCTGGAATTGCTTGTGCAGGCTGCATCCCTAAAGTTTTTGACTGTAAGGAGGTGGTCTCTTGGTGCGTCAAAAAATATATTTCAAGCCAAACAATTATTCCACTGCGGGACTACTCTCCTATTTCTTTGTCACCTCATGTATTTCGCAAGATGTTAATATTGTCGGAGCCAACATTGACCTTCAGAGGACAAGATTGCAAGAAGTTCCTAAAAAAACATAATAACAGGTTGGACCTCTTACCTGAGTTCCTGGAAGACCCGACAATAGTTCTTGAAGATATTACAAAGTTGCGGGTTGGTTCTTTTAGAAATCCATTCCAGGAAATTGCCTGGTTGTTTACAAGAATAACGGGATAGGAATCTAGAACAAGCATTTTTTGCATGGTTCTTTATATTTTGTATTTCACAGTCAATGAACAATCCATTTTTGATTGGGGGAAGCTAATTTCCATTGAAATTTGTTTCCTTGTCACGATTCAAAGAAGAGAATAAATATTATATGTCATTCTACTTGGTTTTCATGATAGCACATTGTTGTCCATTTGCAAAACTATCTCTGTCCAAGAAGCTTAACTATGAATTCGACCCAGTAACCTTCTGGTACCAGGCCTTATGGAGGCACAAGGCCTCCCATTTTTTTTATGAGGTTTTAAATGACTTTGTCTCGGTTTTCAAATATTTATTATTAGGAAAGGATGCTCCCCGCATGTATGACCAGGAAACCAAGTTTTTGGACAGGAAGGGGACACTTGAAAAAATGGAAAATTGTAGTGTAATAAGGATTTTTGGCTCCAAGAAAAATCCTACTTTCCTTCCATGTCACATCACTGACAATATGTTTGTTACATAAACAACAAGGCAATACAACTACTAGTTGCATTTTTTCCATGAGAAGAGAAAAAACTAGTTCATTCCTCTTCCTTGGAAAGTTGAGGACTTCATTTTTAGGAACATCAACAAGATTGATGAATTCACAGGCCATTTCAACAACTTGAACCTAAGATATACAGAAAGGCTAAGAGGGTTCTACCCTAATGGGATTTTTCTAGAAAATTTACTAGAAGTTGTCTTTAGCAACTCTTTTATCCATACACGCCTGAATGAAGATAGATATAATGATGACAACACTCTTGCTCCTCACAATGGTGACATAGAGACATTGCAAAGCACAACTGAATTGTACAAACAACAGGGAAAAGGCCACACTGAGAGGAGTTTCCAATCCCCGTCTACCACTCCCAAGAGCACGACATCACGGAGCATCACTCCAATAGCCCACCCCAATAAGAAAGAAACCCAAAATTCTTCAAACGGAGGAGGAGATAAGAACCCTCCTCGAGGTAAAATTGATAGTTCTCACAAGCTTCTCATGAGGAAGAAGAGAAAAAATGTTGTAGGGCAAGCAGAAGAGCCCAAAACTAAAAGTGAGGATATGGAACTTGAGACCGATCTAGATAATGTATTCTGCAACGTTGATCAGCCCGCACACACGATCCACCATAGTTCCATAATGGAAATATATGAGACTAGAATTTTTTATGAAGATGAATCCTTCATATTACAGTGCACTGTTTTTGAAAGCCAATCTAAAAATTTAATTATTGAAAAGAGAGATGTAAGAAATAAGAAAGGGAAATCTCGTTCAAATATTAACCTTAGGAACATGCATCTGTCCCAAATCTCCTGACTTCATCGAGAAACCGAAGATGCTCTTGATGATTCCATTGGAGGCATTGAAGTGGAGAATGACAGACTGAATGAATGAATCAAGGAATTGGAGGAAGCTTTGATTCCTATCCCATTGCTTGTCGATCCTTTAGCAAAAATTGTACCTGCCACCCATGCAACCAAGTTAAAAGGATCCTCCAGCCTCCTCATATCATGTAGAGGCTATGTGGAGAATAATATCAAGAAAATAATGGAGCTAATTACTCAATCCTGGGAAACATCACAAAATATAACTTCCCTTGGAATGAGGGCGCATGATTTGCATAAACATTTGCAGGTGGATTTAAAAAATGAAGAACATTTCTATCTAAATATGGTCATCCCTTTTGGAAACCATGTCACCAACATGTCATATTTGAAAAGAAGACAAGAAGATCTCCCCTCCCCAAACTGGATCAAACAATTAAAATCATGTTGGAAAGACAAAGTTAAGAACCTACATCTCATTGTCGAATCATGTGAACAAGCCATATTAGAGAAAGAAGAATTATTCAGAAAGCTGACCGAAATAGACTTAGCCGAAAGTACCAACGAGGTCCAAGACCCCAACTTAATCCTCAAGTCCTTTTCCTTAACCAAGCAAGCCTTCGATGAACAAGTTGATATTTTAAAGGGGTTGCCTTTAAAAAAGTTTTGCGACGTCGTTGAATATGGTCAAGATGACATGGACAACTAGCTAGTGGACTATTCAACACACATTGAATAAATTGAACATGCTCTGCATACTATTTCTATCCATCTAAAGGAATTAGAAAATGTAGGGACCAAATTAATTTAAGTCTATTAAATCCATAAATTGAAACAGTAAACTTCTACGCAGAAAAAAAAAAAAAAAACTCAATAATTTCTTTAATTCAGCATATAAGCATGTTAAATTAATTAATGAACAACAATTTCATAACAGAATAAGAATTACTTAACAGAATAATATAAATTACCTCTTCTCTGATGCTAATTCCGATCAATGTTGGTCAAAGCTGGAGTTGAAACTATGCCAAACACTGCCCAAAACTGAGTTTTTCTCCCTACCAGCTAGGAGCATCCTGTCCGGCTCCCTAGCTCCATGATACCGTAAGGATATCCTAGCCCCCATGCCCAAAACCCCAGCAAACCGGTGCCCCATGCTTCTGATTCACCAAAAGCCCCCAAATACAAACTCCTCACACCTGAGATCTCCACAGAAAATCTCCCACAGAAATATTTCCTCCTCTCCAAATGCTTCCTCCTTCCCCAAAAGAATCCCTTCCCCATAAGATTCTTCCCCGTGATATTCCCCCTTCACCGACTCTCCCCCTTTCATTAATTTCCTTATCCCTTTATTTATTATCTTATCCCCTTATATTTATTATCTTATCCCTATATTTAATATCTTATCCCCATATTTAATGTTTCTCCCGCCCCCCCGTATACGTAAATATTCAATACATTAAATTATTAACCCCCTTTAATTCTTTACTCAATTAATAATTAATTAATTATTGACAGATATGGACAAATAATTAATAATAATTATTTAGTTAATATAATTTAAGAAATAATTATTGTTTAACTAACATATTAGGACAGTCAGATTATCAAATTAATTATAATTAATCATCCCTATGCATCTATTTAACCAGGGTTGTTACATACACCCACCCTTTAGGAAACTTCGTCCCGAAGTTAAGGTATCTTATGGTACAAAGGAAAAGAAACATGGTTCACACATTCATAACAAGTAACCGACACTATTAGTAAGCAAGTCAAGAAAACTCATACATACTAGTGTATATGTACAAGAAATGCATGTGTAGCTAGTACATACAAGTCCCGTGCATGTACTAATAATCAAAAACTATCATCCTTTAGTAATTTATGTATGCATCCAATCCAATC
>ML827853.1:21947-35458 GCA_009831015.1 Picea engelmannii
GATCTCAAAAAACCTTCATTTAGGCCCTCAAAATGGCCCCGGAAGTTAAACCTGCTAAAAATAGTAAATTGCCAAAATTGCCAGAAAACTAATTTGAGCCAGTCGGAAAAGGTGGGTGGCCACCAATATCCACCTGGATCATTTCATTTGCATTAACTTTCTTCCATATTGAAATCCTTATCCTTGGAGAAAACTACTATGAGTGGACATCACTTTCCAAGTACATTTACTACATCCAATTTGCATAGGTTAGTTCGACTCACTTGGAACATATTTGCATGCTATTGAGGCACTCTTTTTCTCCAAATGAGCATAGTTTTATCTATTTTTCACACTCGTAAAACCATGAAAAAGACACTATTGAGAAAACCTTCAATCTATCTTTCACACTTGTAAAAACATGAAGGAGAAACCAAAAATAAAAAATAAAAAAACAAAAAAATAGAGGGGGGAAGAATCTCGATATGTATTTAGTAAAGTGGAAACCATTAATCATTGTTTCCCTTGAACATGGTACCTATTTGCGTCAGTGTTTTACAATTGAGTTATAGCTCACCTATGAACCATACCATTATTATGAGTCATCTACTCCTACAATTGGTTACTCTTCTAGTTATTGTGGAGAGTTCTTCAATGAATCATGCGTTGTTCCACTATATCATTGGTCCTCTTGAGTTAGTATTTCTACGTCTTTATCGTGTTGTGCTATATGTTCAAGGGAGGTGAACCCAGAGTAATCCATTTTGCGGTCATGCTGACCTTTCATGTCGATCATCCATGTGTCAGTTGTACTTGGATATTTATCTATTCACATAAATATCTCAGTGATTGTTTCATATCAATTGATAGCGGATACATCAAGGCCCTCCTTTGATGGATCTCTTCCTATCGACACCAACACATTATCTAGGAAGAAGATCTAGATAACAACTAGTACCTTGGAGCTCCTAGTCATCAGTGGAAAACTTCCTCACAATCGACAATGGGTTTACCTCATTGACTCTCGATTGATCGATTGTACAAGTATTCAACATCAACTACTCTATTCACAATTGCTACACTGTACTAGGTACTATGGTGTCCATTTTCATTATTGGTGGGTCCCCTCACATATATTGACAGTGTTCATCAATGACCGATAATCAAACGATTTCTACCATGCTCAACTTCAACTCATTTATTTGTAGGATGTAGAATTGTACCATAGATAAGGTTGGATTGAAAACCTTTGGCTTGGGCACATCACCCATTTATACTATTATATGAGTACTTTGAAAACTACATTGGCATTCTCATTTATACTTACACATCATTCCCAAGCTACGATGGATTATATCAATATTATATAAATACTTTGAAAACTACATTGACATTCTCATTTATACTTACATGTCTTATTGATGTATAATATAACATAGATCTACATAATATTTGCTAGTGGTTGTGATCATTAACTTTGATACATAGTCATCTACATACTACATGCACGATCAAATTTAAAATGTTCAAGATTGCATTGATCAACAACCAAGACATTATCGATCATAATACTATTTGCATTACTTGAAACACTTAATGAAATGTTGGAATATGTAACATGTAGTTAAAGTTGGGGGGTTTACATGGTAGCTCATATTATGAATAAAATTACTCTCACTCGAAAGCAAGGTAGGTGTCTATTTTGTTGTTTTGAAAACTATGGGAAGACCATATTTATTTTGGTATTGGTATGGTATGAAGATGTAAATGAGATTATGATCTTAATATAATTTCGAGCAAATTTTCTTTGGAAAAAAAGGTTTCAATCTCACTATCCACCCACCCACGATCATATGGGATAAGTGGATTTTTATTTTGTAGAAACATCTATGTAAAGTGCATATGTTTAAAATAACTATTTTAACTCAAAAAATATCAATATTTATATTAAAAAATATTTTATCAATATAAATTTATTCTAATTTTAAATTTAATAAATATGTTTTTTAAAGATAAACATTTTAGAAATGTTCAATTAAAAAGTAATTAATTAAATATATTTTCTTATAATTATTAAATATAAGTATTTTATTACTATAAAAAAAAATATGATATCAAATTTTAAAATTTAATCATAAAAAGAGTATAAAAGAGTATTTTTTACTTATTATTGAAATATTTTACTGTTTTATTGAAATATGTTTTTGTTATTAATATTATATTATTATTAAATGTTATTTGTAATTTTTAAGTCGAGTATGGAATTATATATTTTTGTGGCATAAGCTTTTTATATGAGGGAGATGTGTAATTTTTTTAGTATTGGAGTAGTGATATTTTAAAAACAATGTGAATAAAAAAATTTCATTATCGAACATAAATAAAATATTTCAATACCTACTTTAAGTAAAATATTTATTATTTGATGTAGATAAATAAATTGACACATGACATTTAAAAAAATATTAAAAGTAAAAATAATATTTCAATATCAATTATAAATAAGATATCTCAATATCACCTTTTTATATATAGTAATTTTATCATTTATAAATAAGATATCTCAATATCAGCTTTTTATATATAGTAATTTGAAAAAAAAGTGATGATTTGATACTTTTATATATACATATATAATCAATGTTAATCCATAACTCTAGATATCTCATCTACTAACATTATAAGTTGTTTAATTTAAAAACTTTTTTTTAAATGAAAAAAAAATTGAAAAAGATTTACACTTCAAATTCAAATTTAATACTTTTATATCCATAATAAATCTAAAATTAAATGAATTTATAGTAATAATAATTAAAATACATTACAAATAATATTAATAATAAAAATTATAAATTACAATTAAAATTTATTTTTCCAAATCTGAATTTAGCTTGATTGTTAGTAGAAATATATAAAAATAAAATCAATCATTAACTTCACTACCATTAACTTTTCATCTACATACTACATGCAAAAACAGTTTAAAATGTTTAGATTGAATTTCTGAAAAACAGGAGACAACAACTCTTAGTGTCAATTGATACATTTAATTAAAGTTGTGGGGTTTACATAGTAGTGGTATTACCGATCAAACTACCGTACTGGAAACCAAGGCTTCAACCTCACTGTCCACCCAAATGCAAGGAAAATAACTTTTTCTATTTTATTTTAATTAATTTTTAATATAATATTCATTAAAATTTTAAATAACAATTAAAAATATGAAAATTAATTTTTAAGTATAATATTCATTAAAATTTTGACCAACAATTAGCAATTAAAAACATTGAAATTGTTCAACTCCAAATCAATACATAATCATAGCCAAGTTGGACATTGGGGAAGCGATTTCAGCATGCAAAGGTTGATGCTGAGAATCAGTTCACCCTGCACCCACAAGTTGATGTTGAGATTTTCCCCTTGGTTTGGAGCTCGTCGATATTCTTAGAGAGAATTAGTAAGTTCATACATTGGATGTCATTGTGCTTTCTATATAATTCTTCTTATTTTTTTCAGTTTTTTAGTTCTTCTCTTGCAATGGGAACTAGAAAACTGAAAAAGAGGAAGCGTTTTTCATTTTCTACATTCTTAGTGTCGTAGAGGTGACATAGGTGACGAGAGTGTGAAAGAGGAGCTTGTTTTTATCTTAAATATCTTAAAGCCAAAGGTCTATTGATTTACAATTATTTTTGAGCCCATAATAAGCTTTACACCTTCCATTTATCATTTTCTCAACGTTATAGTTCCAATTGAGCTTGTGGTAGATATTAATTCCAAGATACTTGTATGAAGGAACTTCCTCCAAGCTATTGTTGTCATAATTTTTTTTTTATCATAGGTGATCCTTTTGGATTTAATTATCATGGCTTTTGTTTTGTGCCCATGCTAGAGAAGAAGTCCTTGAGGTTTATTAGTTGTTTACCTAGGTCATAGGGACTCTTTGCCATAAGAACAATATCATCAGCATAAAGAAGGAGAATGATGACTATACTAGCTAGAGTTGGGCCAACACAACTTGCATCCTCCAAACAATTTTCTAACTTATCAATATAGATGCCAAAAAGGGTAGGGGATAGGGGAGAACCTTGCTTGACTGCTATATTATAGTTAATTTCTCTCGATCAACCCTCAATGTTCCTAAACTTGGAAATAACTTGCACTCAAATAGCCTTACTGCAACATCTCTTAACTAGAAAGAGACTTTAAGCTCTTCTAACATATTATAGAGGTTAGTCTGGAGCACAATGTCAAAAGATTTTCTAAAATAAACGAAACAATAAAGGAGATCGGTTTTATCATTACGACACTCCTCTGCAATGATCATAAATGTAGCAAGGTGGTCCATAGTGGAATGATAGCCTCTAAACCCATCCTGGCCTCTAGCTCTTTTTCCATGGCTTTTTAGCCATGTATCGATCTTCTTTTCCAAAATACTTTCATATAGCTTAGCTAAAATAGGGCTAATCATAATGGTCCTATAATTAGAGGGATTGATTTTATCCCCACTTTTAAAAATAGGTACAATGAGGCTTTGAGTCCAAGGTTTTTGGAAGCCTTGTTGGATAGCTAAATATAAGAGCTTATGTATCTTAAAGATGAGGATAGGTCCTTGAATTTTTAATATTTCAACTTGGTAACCTTGAATGTCCTAAGCTTGTCCTTTTAAGAGCCATTTAACCCCAAGCTTAATGTCATCTATAGAAAACACTTCATCCATTGTAGAGCTATTTGGCATGTTGTCCATGACATTAGAGGATTCATACATATTTTTAAGGTAGAAATTCCAGTCCTTCAAGGAAATTTTATTATTTTCTTTAGTTTTATGAGTTAGAATTTGCACTTTCTTAGGATCTATCTTAAATAGGTGCAAAAGTTTCTCTTTATATATATATATATATATATATATATATATATATATATATATATATATATATATATATATATATATATATATATATATATATATATATATTTGTTTAATTAAGGTTTTGTATCTATTTATCTTATCATATTTTAAAGATGCAATCTAGCAATTTTACATTCATTATCATACCAAGGGTTAGTTGTACTAATTTTATTTTTACGTAGCACCTCAATAGAGAAATTGTTAATTGAAGTAGAGAGGGTTGCTGTAAAATTATGATAGTCGACTTCAATATTGTTCTGATACCATATGAGTTTTAAAGCATTGCTTAAGTATTTTAAGAAGAGATCAACTTTCTCTTTGTCAAAAGGTAAGTGCCTTCAGTTGTTAGATTTCTCCTCTACAAATCTTTTGTGTATGGAAAAGTTAAGAGTTAGAGTTAAAGGTCTATGATTAGAGTCAGGTTTGTGGTCATCTAAAAGATCAAAGTTTACTATTTGGTTGTATATGGGGATATCTGATATTACATAATCAACAACACTGCTACCTAGCCCATGGATACAAGTCATCATGTTAGAATTTGACCATTAAATATTGAGACAGAGCTTGATTAAATCAGTACCAAACAAATTGTTAATCAGGTCTTTAGAGTTCCTTTTTGTAACTATTAACTAAGACAAGGTCCTCATCTAGCCAAAAATGATTAGGGTTGGAGTCATTACTTAAAATAATAGCTTGGTTGGTTGCATTTATAGCATTAAAGTCACTTAACATAAGTAGAGTTAATAAGTGTGAAATAACATATTACTATATAAATCTTCTTAACGTTAATATCATATATCTCCATTGATATATGTTGATTGAGAGGATCTTTCTTATGAAGTTGGATGTGAGGAGATATGATTGTTTTTATGTAACATGATATGCTTCCAATTCCTTTACAAAAGGACTTCTTGTTCCATGTGGACCACAAAACAAAAACTTCAATATTAGGGACCTTACATTCTTCATGCTCCCAAGTTTCAACTAAGAGAATAATGCCAATGTCACTCGAGATTCAACTTATTATAGGTCATTTACTCCATGGAAAACCACGACACTTCCAGAAGAGGATTGAGAGTGTCCCAAATTGCTACTTATCATTGTCATTTTGGTCTTTGTCTATATTAATAGCTTTTCGGTTCCTAACTATTTCCCATTTTCCTTCCTTTCTGGTTTCCTTTACCTTTTGAACCTCCTTCCTTAATTCAACTTGAAAATATTCCGCACCCGTTTAAGCTCTAAGTTTTACTAAGTATGTCATTCTTATCGACATTAGAGATTACCATAAGTCAAATCAACCTATCTTTATGTTCAATTGTTTTTCCCAACTTTTTTGCTTTTATAAGGCCAATTGTTTCAATTTGCGATTTATTTTTTAATTCCTCCTTGATTATTGCTTATATACAAAATTATGAGGTTGAAGGCTCTTTTGGTAGGCTCATGGTCTAACTCTATGAGCTTATTAGTTTCCTCTTTGATAGGTTTGATATCCAATTTGTGTCTTAAAATTGCTATTTTCATCCACCTCTTCTTCCTTGGTTGATTGTTTTTGTTCTTGGTTGTTTTTTTCTATTTCTTATAATCTAGCCTCCATTTTGTGTATGTGAGTCTCAAACCTTAATAGTTTATTGTCTATTATCTCTCAATATTATATTTGAATGATGTAAATTTATTATCAATTCACTTTGAATTTTGGCTTCTCCCTCTTCTCTATGTTTTTCTATCGATACTATAGATTCATGCAAACATTTTTCTATTGATTCTATAAATTCATGCAAACCATCTCAAGTTACTTTGTTAGATCTTCCTCTATTAAATTTAAGTATCAACCATGAATTACTATTCATGCATTAGATTTAATCTACATGGTTGAAAGAGTGGCAGTCTCTTTCAACCCTGTTTTCTACGTCACTGATAGGGACCGTTTAATTTTGAATGGTATGACGTGGAAATACAGTGAACAGTTTTGCTTCTCCAGCAGCTGAAGTGAACATTTACGAGGAATAATAAAAATTTTTTTTCTATGTAAAACCGGGCAAGTGGATTGGAGTACAGTAACATCTGAGGCCTTTGACTGGCTGAATGGTCTGTGAGGTTGTGAAGAAAAGGATCACGGGATTTGCTTGGCCACTGATTGTATGAAGTAAATTATTCCAAAAGTTTAATTTATGTGAGGAAATTCCCGGTATAAATAAATAATGATTTCATTCTGTTTTTTTTTTCTGAATTAATGTGCATAATCAATGGTTGGGATCTGGCCGTTGTTTTTTATATTAAGGATTTACAGGTTCGAAATAACTGCTCGATCTGCACGCGATGGCGAGTTGGTTGTTGTTTCTGAGCAAACAAAATTCAGTCGGAGATTCGATACCTGTGGTGGTCACTTAATTCAATACATTTATTTGTATTGAAGTGCTGTGACGTGGCCTGCGGTTGATATTTTAGGGGCTAATGTAGCAATAGGCCCCCATGGTCCCACTTTACATTCTTATTGTTGAAGGACACTTAGAAGTTCGAGGTAGTTGATGGGTGGCCCCTTGTGCTTATCGACATGTGCCCACCCCACTAAACGCCATTCCAATTGGTCCCCTTTGCTGGATAGGGCCGACCATGTACGCCATCTTCATTCTCATGTGAAGATATTTATTCATAGTCTACATCAGTCATGATCCTTAGGTTGAGTGTTGATTTTGGATGTGTCATAAGTAACACCACCCATGTTCCTTAGGTTGAGTGTCCATTTTGAGTCATAATATATGAAGTACATATTTGGCCAAGTTACAATCAATACAAATAACTATTCAAGGGATAATTTTGTTGTTATGTTATGATGATTTTTTATTTTGAAGATGGATTGTATATCCTAAGTTCCAAACATCGACATGATTATCTTGTAAATAGTGAGTTTGAGCCCATTAATATAAAGCTAGGTTTAAAATTCTATGAAATGAAGATTTTTTTGGGGGATATTTTTTCGAAATTCAGTAAGAAATTGTTAGATTTGTAGATTTAAGTGATTGTTTCTGTAGAATCCAAGTGCCTTGGGAGTTTTTCAGCATGTTGAATCCATTTATGCATTCAGAAATGGATTTTGAATAACAAAAAAAGTGATTCGTGTAAATTTATATCGTTGGATTCCAGTGAAAAAAGCCATTTCGTAGAACAACTAGCCAACGCCTTGAAATAAATATTATAAAGTAAGTACCCATTACTACTCATCCCAAACTATCTTCGTCTCTTACATGTTTTTGTATCATTTTCTTTCCACCCAAATTTTGTTGGAGAGTGGACATAGAATATTAACACTGGATTTATGAACACATTATTTTTCTATACAAATTTTGTTTTGATTATGAATATATACATTGTTATATATTATTTCTTTTCAATGAAATTGTATTAGAGAGTCAAGATCGAAGCTTAGGGCAATTGAACATACCACAAAAACATTATTTTAACAATTTTTTTTTATCATGAGTTTACATGATTCAATCATTTCCTTCTTGAGAGTCAAATTGTGTTGGATAGTGAAATTTAAGGTTTGACATAATTTAACTCTTTTTTTCGACTATGAAAGCATGACCTTTTGACGTAGAATTTTGTTTTAATAATGGCGATGTTGCATTGCCATGTCTAATTGTAGAATTTTCACATACTACCAACGTAAAAAATACAAAACCTTGACATGGTAGAATTTTCATATATTACCAATGAGAAAAATAAGAAACCTTTTTAGTTAAAAGATATGAAGATGTACATTAAGTGAAATATAGCATGACTTCGATGAATCTATATCAATAACAAATCATATTGTTTCACCTCTAAAGGAGTGTGCCATTGATATGGTAATGATATGAAGGAAACTCCATCCGCATTGGTCTCGTTGTGGGAAGGCTTTTCTAGGAAATGAACAAGGAAACATTATTTGGAGTCTTCGAATTAGGATACAAATCCAATTCATGTGGCTCCATTGAGCACAAAAACGTATTTGTTGTTGATTGACCCTCTTGTGATTCTTAATAAATACGTCAATAGGAGAAATAAAAGGGAAGAAGTGTTGAAGTGCAAAACTATGATATCTAAGAAGGAGATTGTGGATTAGAGTACTTTCTCACCAAGTTTTGTAAATCAATCAAAGTGGGTTGTTACCTCTAATAGGTCAATCCATAGGTAATCATTTGTGGAAAGAATTGATATGAAGTATAAGGTGCAGATATGAATGGTTGATGGGCCCTCAAACTATACTTGAAGGGTCACAATTTGTTCCATATTTCTATAGATGTTTTGTTGGAGTAACACAATTCTTAATGTTTTTATTTACCAATTTAAATATACAAGTAAATCAATGATAGTAAATCAAGGAAATTACACTAATCACTAGCAAATCTGCTAAAAAAATGAAAATTAACTAGGATTCCTCTTTCCATTGGATTTACGTGTTTTCCCAGCTTGCCCTGTCGAGATAAATCTTGAGTGACCTTTTATTCTTCATGAGATGTCAAATGGACCTTTTAACTTGACACCCGATTGCTTTTCAAGAGTCTTGTGCATCAACTCTATAAATGAATTCAATTAATGACATGGATGATATTCGTCAACCACTTCATCTCCATCTACTTTTATTTTGATTAATTGTTGTTGTTACTTTGCTCACCACTAGATATCTTGCATCTCTTCATACAAGAAAGATGGTAGAGTATAGGAGATATTTCTTTAAGGAGATGATAGCTTTTCCAATTGAATGGACTTGATTACAAATTCCTCTTAAATCAAGTATATTGACATTTTTATGATGATTTTGGAATTTCTTTCCATTATGAATTATTTAATATATTGTTCCTTGGCCATGTCTCACTTTTCCCTCATTGTTGTAAAGTATTGTTAGTATAAATTATTTAATATATTGTTCCTTACCATGTCTAGCTTTTCTCTCATTGTCGTAAAGTATTGTTAGTAGACTACCCTATGTTAGTATAAAGCCCAACAACCTCCTATAGTGGGTTTCAACTATATCCATCTCATATATACTACATAGATTACCTTATAATTCGTTATCAAAGTTTAGGTTGACAAAAGGTAAATTTGGTGCTTTTCATTTGGGTGATCTTAGCTCTAACTAATACATTAAGGGACAAAGTGAGAATTTATAAAAATACTATTTTTTTCTTATTCATCTTAAACATTATTAAGGTAATCTTCTTTCCATCTCTTCCTTTCTTTTATGGATCTCATATATTCTAGGATATCTTTCGATCCTGGAATATTAGTACGATCCTGGAATATTAGTAGTTATTATTTTATAACAACTTTATACAATATTAGTTGTTTAATATTATTTTATATGTAAATTTTCCAAATTATCATTTTTCCCTTTTTAACCTAAATTCAAAATTTTCAAAATTACCTTTGACATAATCATATTCAAAAGTGACATAATCATATTCAAAATTACCTTTGACATAATCATATTTAATCATGTTTTTAATAACTTTATTGACATGGAAACTTTTATAGAGATTGGTTTTGGAAGATAACTCTTGGAGTGTCCTCTCTTACTTGAAATGATTGTCTCACACTTTGGTATTAATATTTCTAACGGTATAGATGTAGTGTTGTGTACTCTCTTAAGTGGAAATTATCATTTCCATTCGTGTCAATATCGTGAATTGTCATTCATCTCTGTGATGCATTACATATTTTATTTAATATTACTATTTCTACATGTATGACACCTATGCAGTATTTTTTATTTATTTATTTAGATATTGACATATGGTTAATATATTGTTTTTTTTAATAATAAAAAATATGTGATATTATTATTAAAATAATAATATCATTAATACATATGTCAATATATTGTTTTTTTTAATAATAAAAAATATGTGATATTATTATTAAAATAATAATATCATTAATACAGTGATAAATATGTGGTGGAATTTGGTTTTACATTTATTCTTATTATTTTTATTGTTAATGTTATTATGTTATGGAAAATTAGGTAAGATATAAGTAATAAATTATCTTTGAAGGCTTTTTGTTTTGTCTCAGGGAATCTACATTGTAGCGCATCTCCATTGTAGTGGTAAAATATTTTTATCAACATGAATAAGTGAAATTTTTGAGATATTTGATTTAGATTATAGTTTAAGGATTTATTTAAATTTAATTAATTATTTTAGTGTAATAGTATATATAGTTAATATAAAGAGTTTATGGAGTGTTGAATTGTGTTAAGTATTTTTCTTTCTACTATGCAAGTTTTTATAATGCTCTTTTTTTCATGGAAAAAATCTTTTTGAGTATGAGAGAGAGAGTGAAGAAATAGGGAGAGCTAGGGGTAAGGGAAGACAAACAACCATTTTTCTTCACTTCTCATTCTGTATCTTTCTCTCTTATTGGTTTCTTTGGCATTTTAATTATATTTCTTTAACTTTTCTCTTACATCATTATTTTTCTTATTCATCATAAACTTCCATTGTTTTTACATTATTTTACATGGCTTAGATAATGCATTATGATCATGAATCTGTGTTGCAAGTACTAAGTCTTATCCACTGCTTATTCTGGATCCATTTCAGATCAAAGTTGGTCATGGAAATAATCAAAACCCTAAGAAGATGGTCTTTGGTAAGAACCTTTTCTATACATTAATTTTTTTATACATTAAATGGCTTGTTGTACATGTGAATGTTGGACTATATTATCATAGAAATAGTTTTTGTGGAGAAAACTTTGCATATGGTCATTTGCTTCACATGATCATAATGACAACATGTTAGGTTTTCATCTTGGAACAATATTTCACATTGAATCTAGATTTCCCTTGATTGGAATGGAGTTACTATATCCTTTTGGTCAACAATCAAACACAAATGGGATTGGATATCCACTTCACAAAACATTTGATGGAAAAGATATCACCCCACAAGTAAATTTCAATTTGATGAGATTGAGACAATGTTCAACAATACATTCTTTGAAGAATGCTTCACATGATGTACACCATGAAGCTCTCGTAGGAAATCATTGTTAAATTCAAGATTCATTGAAGAAGAGCATGAATGTCCTCTCAATCCAACAAATCATGAAGCTCTCGTAGGAAATCATTGTTAAATTCAAGATTCATTGAAGAAGAGCATGAATGTCCTCTCAATCCAACAAATTTAAAAAACGTTGTACTATTTTTTGATGTATCTCAATTAATGTCTAGTGAAAGTGTAATAAGAATGCAAAGACATCAAACAAGAAATCACCTAGCCTAATTGAAATTCCATAAATCAAATAAATGAAACTTGTATAGTAAAATATTGATCTCTTATATCTTGAAGTCTCTTATTGCAAACACATTAGAAGTAGAAAGGTAAATAACTTTGCATAAATTATCCACTTCTTCTTATTGGATGACCATATTCTAAAGTGGGGCTTGTATAATGAAAGAACATAGTTACCAACTTGATGATAACCGTGACATCAAAATGAGAACTGTAGCCCTAAAAACCCATATCTTGGGTAAAAAACACTGAAATTAACCCTCATTTCAAAAAGTGGTGCTACTGCCAAAACATTTTTTTTTTCAAGGTTAAAATTACCACCTTTTCCAACCATAATTTTAACAATGTTGTAATGTTGTCAATAAAAACCTTAAAATCAATCCCCAAATCGAAAAGTGGCACTAGTAGAAACACCTTTTTTTATTTCCAAGGCTAAAACTACCACTTTTTTTAATCCTTTAGACTTGGCAACTGGTACAGTTGTAACCAAAACCTTAAAATCAACACCCAAATCAAAAAGTGGTGCTCCCAATAGCACCACCATTTTTTCTACAAATAAAACTGCAATATTTTTTGAAATCGTGACCTTGACAAACAATACCCTGAAAATCTTAAAACCAACCATTGAATAAAAAACAGACGCTATCAATAACACCCTCTATTTCTTCATGATTAAAATTGTAACATTTTACAAACCAAATCCATAAAACCTAATACTTTTGAAGATAAAATCATAAAAACTAAAAAATAAATAAAAATGAAAAGAAAAACTAAAAAATAAAAAACTTCAAACAAATGAAAAAATATATTTTTCTTCTTAAATAAAAATTAAAAAAACACATTTTAAATTAAAAAAAACATAATAAAAATGACATAATATTTTTTAAAAGGAACAAACTAATTATATAATTATATGTGAGTAACCATCCCCCCATATATATATATATATAACAAAACAAATTAAAAAAAAAAAAAATCTTTATAAAAGTTAACATTAAAAAACAATTTGAAAAGAATATTAAAAAAAAAATAGTTTTGGTTATTTTAATTTTTTATTTGTTTAAAAAAAAAATCATAATTATTTTTATGAAAATAATTATATTGTATTTTTTTTTAATATTTGTATTTTTAAATTAATGTTTATTTAAAAAAAAGTGTATTTTGTTATTTTTTTTTAATTTTTATTAATAATAATAATAATCTATTTTTAAGGTTACGGCCAAGCCACAATAAATTGGGGTATGAGACTTCCTTGTTTGTGGGACAAGGGACCCCCCTCCGCCCAACGATTTCACTGGTAAAGTCTACGGAGGCATACATACCCTACCCCCTTTGAATTTGAACTTGTG
>ML827853.1:35604-56725 GCA_009831015.1 Picea engelmannii
TCTTTTTAAATTGGTTTTGTGTTTATTTTTTATTTAAAAAGAAAATCATTATTTTTCTTTACGATTTTGTTTAGAATAATACCAAGATTTTGGACTTTGGTTTCTAAAATGTTACAATTTTAAGTTTTTAAAAAAAAAGAGGGTTCTACTGATATGGTCTTTTTTCAATTCAAGGGTTGGTTTGAGGATTTTGGTTGCAAGATTATTGGTTGTCACAGTCATGATTTCAAAAAACTTGCAATTGTGTCCCTACAAAGAAAGGGGGTGCTACTGAGAACATCACTTTTCGATTCAAGGGATGATTTAATGTTTTCATAGCAATGATACCGATTGTCAAGTCCATAACTTTCAAAGAAGTTGTAATTTTAACCTCAAAAATAATGCTTGGGAGTATGCCAATAGATGAGTATGAAAGAAGATTCTTAGATCTGCTGAAATATCACATACATCAAGGATGAGTAAGTTAAAATTTAGAGGTACCTGAGTAGGTTTCCTTCATTTATCAGTGACACGATACAATATGATGACCCCAAGACATTGGAGGAAACCATAAAGCGCGCTAAATGTATTTATGATCAACAAAGGGGAAGACCAACTTTCCAGAAGGCTTGGGAAGACAAGATGAAAAGCAAGGTGGAACATATGAAGAAGGGGACTAAGTCACCATTTTTCATAAATATTGCGCAAGGACAGTCAACTCCCAAGGAGCCTAGACTGATGGAGACATTGGGGCAAAAACCAAGGCAACAACCTATTCAATGTTGGGGTTGTGGCAGAGATCATATGCACAGAGATTGCCCTCAAAGAGGTGAAAAAGAGAGGACTACGCAAAGTGTACAACAAGCTGTGAAAGTTCAAGATATGGGCATAAATGTACCTAGGATTTACGTAGCCTTGGATAACAAGTAGGTTGAGTTTCAGTCGTACATGATTGAAGTGGAAGGTAATATTAATGACCAACCCATTTCTATTTTAATTGATTCAGGAGCTAGTCATAGTTATATAGATCCTAAGATGGTGGAAAGATTCCAATTGTCGAGAAGAAATCTTGGAAAATCTTGGTTGGTGCAGTTAGCTATAGGGGAAAAAAGAAAAATTAATGAGATGGTTAAGGAATGTCCAATGGAAATGAATGGATTGCTCTCAAAAGATGATTTGAATATAATACCTTTTGGCTTGTATGATTGTCTCATTGGTATGGATTGGTTGGATCAACATCATGTCGTTCTAGACTGTTACAATAAGGCATTTACTTGTTTGGATGAGGAAGAAAATTTAAGAATAGTCCAAGGCATTCCAAGAGATGTAACTATTAGAGAAGTTTCATCCTTGCAAATGAAGAAAAGCTACAGAAAAAGATGTCAAGTAATTGTAGTGCACATGGAGGAGGCACCTAAGGATAAAGTGCCAAATTTTGAAGACTGTGTAGTACTGAAAGAATTTGAGGATGTCTTTAAACATATATCGGGGTTGCCATTGAAAAGATATATTGATTTCTCTATAAATGTGATGTTGGGAGCAATGCCTATATCCAAGACTCCATATAGGATAAGTATGCTAGAGGTGAAAGAATTACATATGCAACTTGAAGAGATTTTGAATAAGGGGTATATATGTCCAAATGTGTCATCTTGGGGTGCCCCAGTATTGTTTGTGAAGAAGAAGGATGGTACATTGATACTTTGTATTAACTTTAGATAATTGAACAAAGTAACAATAAAGAATGAGTATACTTTGCCAAGGATATATGACCTCTTTGATTAGCTAAGGGGTGTGTACATATTTTCAAAGATTGATCTCAGATATGGATATCACCAAATGAGAATTAAAGAACAAGACATCAACAAGACTGCCTTCAGAACAAGTTACAAACATTACTAGTTCACAGTGGTGCCATTCGGATTGACAAATGCACTAGTTGTCTTCATGTGTTTGATGAATGGAGTTTTCAGAGAATACTTAGATAAGTTTGTCATTGTATTTCTGGATGGCATACTTATTTACTCAAAGTCTGAATAAGAGCATGATAAACACTTGAGGATGGTACTGCAAGTATTGATGGAGCATCAGTTGTATGCAAAGTTGAGAAAGTACTCATTTTACCAGCGAAAGATTCATTATTTGGGTTATATCATCTCCAAGGAAGGAACACTTATGGATCTAGAAAAGATAAAAGCCATTGAGGAATGGCCAACACCAAGAAATGTTGCAGAGGTAAGGTTCTTTATGGGACTTGCAGGTTATTATAAAAGGTTTATTGAAGGTTTCTAAAAAATTGTGCACCAAATTACATCCTTGCAGAAGAAAGGTGTGCGATTTGAATGGACTTTTGATTGTGTAAGAAGTTTTCAGCACTTGAAAAGTTTGTTGACAAGTGCACCAATTTTGAGAATTCTTGATCCTAATGAAGACTTCATTGTGTGCATGGATGCATGCAAGGAAGGGATTGGTGGAGTCCTCATCCAGGACAGGCATGTGGTGTGCTATGAATCTAGAAAGTTAAAAGAGCATGGAATACCCTATGCTACTCATGACTTAGAATTGACAACCATAGTGCATGCCTTGAATATGTGGCAACACTATCTCATGTGTAAAAGATTTGAGTTGAGAACAAACCATAGTGGTCTGAAGTATATGTTTGGACAACCAAGTTTAAATGCCAAACAAAGAAGGTGGTTAGAATTCCTCAGTGAGTATGAATTTGACATAAAGAATATCAAAGGAAAAGACAACAAGGTGGTTGACACACTCAACAAGAGGGTGCATGAGATGCATTCTACAACCATTAACATGTACAAAACAAATTTGAGTGACAAAATTTTAGAGGTTCCCAAATCAGATCAGTGCTATGTGGACATAAAGATGAATGTACAACAAGGTATGTCACAACAAAAATTGGAAGGTTATGAGATAAAAGAGGATGAAATCCTCATGTATAGGCGCAAAGTCTATATTCCAAATGATCAAGAGTTGAAAATTTTGTTATTGTCAGAGATGCATAAGGTTCGTTATGCTAGACACCCAGGCTATCGGAAAACTATTGCAACAATAAAAAATCAATACTATTGGCCAAGCATGAAAAAGGAGGTTGTTGATTTTATTTCTAGATGCCTTGAATGTCAAAAGGTCAAGGTTGAGCACAAACATTCAATGGGTATACTACATCCTTTTCCCATTCCTGAGTGGAAGTGGGAATTTGTAACCATGGATTTCATTACTAAGCTTCCTAGGAATGTTAAGAAACATGATTCTATTATGGTAGTAGTAGACAAGCTTACTAAAGTTGCCCATTTTATTCCAGTGAAGTCTGCACACAAGGAAACCAACATTGCTGAAATATACATGCGGAAAATTGTTAAGATGCATGGTGTACCTAAGACAATTGTGTTTGACAGAGATTCCAAGTTCAAATCAAACTTTTGGAAATGGATGTTCAAAGGATTTGGGACGAATCTAAACTTTAACATAGTCTACCATCCTGAGATACATGGACAAACAAAGAGGGTAAATTGGGTGATTGAAGATATGCTCAAGATGTATGTGATGGATAAACCATCAAAATGGGAAGACTACCTTCACTTGGTAGAGTTTTCTAATAACAATGGGTATCAAGCATCTCTAAAGATGAACCCATTTGATGCACTTTATGGTAGAAAGTGAAACACACCAGTGAGTTGTGGCCGAATTTGGATTACATTGTGGCCATGTTGCACATAAAATAAGAATGATCATGTGTGCACACTAAATTTTCTACATTGCGGGGTGCGACATTGAAATTACACAGTAAACAATGGTGCAAGGGTGTGGACACTAAAATTTGGGGTTGCGCAGAGAAAACTTGTGGTGCATGTGTAATATTGATATGAAGTGTATACGTCAAATATTAACACCGCACATTGGTATATGTTGAATACTAGTGTGCGTACAAACTTTAGAAAGAAGGATTCTGACAAATGATGTAGAGTTTTCATGAAATATTGCATGAATTCATCTAACAAATCTTATTGTCTACACATTTTATAGAATTTACAACAATTAGAATAGGACATAATCAACACAGAAAGTTAACATCATGGAATATGTGCAAAGAACTTACAGTCATGGTGATGAATTAAGTGTTTTTTTTGTCGGTTTGGGTGTTGATGGTACAAAATCCAAGGAGGAGCGCATAAACTTGTTACAAACCATAAAGGGACTGCAAAAATATGTCCAAAGATATAAAGTTGATAATGATAGGCTTATGAAAGCCAAGGAACAACAAGATAAATTCAATATCAACTTGATGCAAAGATTGGAAAGAGTAGAAATTAAAATGGATAAGAAAATAGAGTCAAGCAAGTCAAGGAGTCACAAGTCTCATGGTGAAAGAAGAGAAAAAATAAGTGTTGATAGGAAACATCACCACTCACCAAAGAATTCATTTAGGAAAGTGTGTAGTATCTCAAGTCCATCTCCCATCATAAAACATAAGAGAAGGACTAGGTAGATGAGCTATAGGGATAAATGAATAATATTAAGCCTCCTACCTTTGACGGTGAGCACAAGAAGGATGAAGATGCATAGATCTGGTTGTTGGGTATGAGGAAGTACTTCCAGCTGCATAATTATTTTGCGCAAGCAGAAGGGAGAATTTCCATCTACCAGTTAAAGGGAAAAACATCAACGTGGTTGGATCAGTTCGTTCAAGTGCAACACATTGATGAAAAGAAGGTTACTTGGAGGGAGTTTAAGAGCTATTTTCAAAAGAAATACTTAACCAAGAGATCTACTATGAAAAGAAAATGAAGGATTTCTTTGAACTCAAGCTTGGGAGTATGACGATAGATGAGTATGAAAGAATATTCTTAGAGCTGCTAAAATATGTCGCAATCATCAAGGATGAGTAAGTTAAAATTCAGAGGTACCTAAGTGGGTTTCCTTCATTTATCAGTGAAAAGATACAATATGACGACCCAAATACATTGGAGGAAACCATAAGGCATGTTAATTTTTTTTATGATGAACAAAGGGGAATATCGAATTTCCAAAAGGATTGGGAAGACAAGATGAAAAGAAAGGTGGAACAAAGGAAGAAGGGGACTAAGCCACCATTTTTATGAAATACTACACAAGGACAACCAACTCCCAAGGATCCTAGAATGACAGAGACAGTGGGGAAAAAACCAAGGCAACAATCTATTCAATGTTGGGGTTTTGGCGGAGATCATATGTACAGAGATTTTCCTCAAAGAGGTGAGGACTGTGCACAATGTACAACAAGATGCGACATTTGAATATATGGGAAGAAATGTACCTAGAATTTACACATCCCTGGTTAACAAGCATGATGAGTTTCAGTCGTACATGATTGAAGTGGAAGGTAATATTAATGAGCAACCCATTGTTATTTTAATTGATTCAGGAGCTAGTCATAGTTATCTAGATCCTAAGATTGTGGAAATATTCCAATTGCTAAGAAGCAAGCTTGGAAAATCTTAGTTGGTGCAATTAGCCACAGGGGAAAAAATGAAACTTAATGAGATGGTTAAGGCATGGCCAATGGAAATGAATGGACCGTGCACAAAATCTAATTTGAATATTATACATTTGGGCTCGTATGATTGCCTCATTGGTATGGATTGGTTGGACCAACACCATGTCGTTCTAGATTGTTACAATAAGACATTTACTTGTTTGGATGAGGAGGAAAATTTAGGAACAGTCCAAGGCATTCCAAGAGTTGTAACTATCATAGAAGTTTCATCCTTGTAACAGAAGAAAATCTACAGAAAAGGATTTCAAGTAATTGTAGTGCACATGGAGGAGGCACCTAAGGATATAGTGCCAAATGTTGAAAATTGTGTAGTACTAAAAGAATTTGAGGATGCATTTAAAGAGATACTAGGGTTTCTATTGAAAAGAGATATTGATTTCTCTATAAATCTGATGATGGGAGCAATGCATGTATCCAAGACTCCCTATAGGATGAGTATGCCAGAGCTGAAATAATTACAGATGCAACTTGAATATCTTATAAAGAAGGGGTATATACGCCCAAGTGTGTCACCTTGGGGTGCCCCAATATTGTTTGTGAAGAAGAAGGATGGTACGTTGAGACTTTTTATTGACTTTAGATAGTTGAACAAACTAACAGTAAAGAACAAGTATTATTTGCCAAGGATAGATGACCTCTTTGATTAGCTAAGGGGCACACACATATTTTCAAAGATTGATCTCATATATCGATATCACCAAGTGAGAATTAAACATTAAGGAATAAACAAGACTTCCTTCAGAATGAGGTACAAAAATTACAAGTTCATAGTGGTGCCATTCGGATTGACAAATGCACTAGTTGTCTTCATGTGTTTGATGAATAGATTTTTCAGATTATACATAGATAAGTTTGTCATTGTATTTTTGGATGACATACTTATTTACTCAAAGTATGAAGAAGAGAATGAGAAATACTTGAACATGGTACTACAAGTATTGAGGGAGCATCAGTTGTATGCAAAGTTGAGCAAGTGCTCATTTTACCAGAGACATATTCATTATTTGGGTTATATCATCTCCAAGGAAGGAATAGTTGTGGATCCATAAAAGATAAAGGCCATTGATGAATGGCCAACACCAAGGAATGTCACAAAGGTGAGGTCCTTCATGGGACTTGAGGGTTATTACAAAAGGTTTATTGAAGGTTTCTCAAAAATTGGACACCCAATTACAACCTTGCAAAAGAAATGTGTGCGATTTGAAT
This sequence comes from Picea engelmannii, assembly GCA_009831015.1. Classification (NCBI taxonomy): domain Eukaryota; kingdom Viridiplantae; phylum Streptophyta; class Pinopsida; order Pinales; family Pinaceae; genus Picea; species Picea engelmannii. The sequence continues at coordinate 42,344 of ML827853.1, forward strand.
GGGCTTCTGATTGTGTAAGAAGTTTTCAACACTTGAAAAGTTTGTTTACAAGTGTGCCAATTTTAAGAATTGTTGATCCTAATGAAGACTTCGTTGTGTGCACAGATGCATGCAAGGAAGGGCTTGATGGATTCCTTAGCCAGAATGGGCATGTGGTGTGCTATGAATATAGAAAGTTAAAATAGCTCGAAAGGCTCTATGGTAGTCATGAATTATAATTGGAAGCCATAGTGCATTCCTTGAATATTTGGTTACACTATCTCATGGGTAAAAGATTTGAGCTGAGAACATACCATAGTATTTGTTTGCAAAACCAAGTTTAAATTCCAAACAAAGAAAGTGGTTAGAATTCCTTAGTGAGTATGAATTTGACATAAAGTATATCAGAGGAAAAGAGAACAAGGTGGCTGACGCACTAAAAAGGAGGGTGCTTGAGATGCATGCTACAACCATTAGCATGTACAAGTAATGTTTAAGCGACATAATTTTAGAGGTTGTCAAATCAGATCAACGCTATGTGGAAATAAAGATGAATTTACAGCAAGGTATGCCACAACATAAATTGGAAGGTTATGAGCTAAAAGATGATGAAATTCTCATGTATAGGTGTAGATTCTATGTGCCAAATGATCATGAATTGAAAAGTATGTTATTGTCATAGATTCATAAGGTTCGTTATGTTGGACACCCATGCTACCAGAAAAATATTGCATCAATAAAAAATAAATACTATTGGCCAGGCATGAAAAAGGAGGTTGTCGATTTTATTGCTACATTCCTTGAATGTCAAAAGGTCAAGGCTAAGAACAAACATCCAACTGGTTTTCTACAACATTTTCCCATTCCTGAGTGGAAGTGGGAATTCATAACCAAGGATTTCATTACTAAGCTATTGATATTATGGTAGCTACGGAAGGGATTAACCTCCATATGCAACCTTTGAATATAATAGAATATTCTAGAAGCAAGCAAAACCCTAAACAGATGTGTGAAAACCATAGAATACAAGTCGACTTAGCATAATATATTATATTAAGGTATTATCCTCCAAAAATACTAGTCCACTCCATAGGAAAAAGACAAAAAGAAAATATAATTACCATAAAGTTAGGTCGGCCCAGCCAGAAAATTCATTGGATAGATTAGTATAAATAGAGGATGTCTTGGATCATTTGTTCCCTCACTCTCACCCAGAAAACCATAAAAACTATGCAAGTTTGGAGGAGGAGCAACAACAACTATTGTTGGGCAGTTTTCTCTTGTTCAGTCTTTCTGGTATCTTTATATTGTGCGCTACCTTTGGAGAAGGTGCACTCTCTTGGTTATCTGTTCGTTATGGTGTGGCTTCCTTGAATCATTCTTCCTGTCAAAGGTTAAGGTGCTCGGGGGTGTCCTTGTGCCTATGGCTGGGTGACAATGGTGTAGCATTGTTTATGGTTAAACAAGCACACCAAGATTATTATAATAGGTTATGGGCCCACACTACCTTCAGAACAGTCTAACCGCTGGAAGGTAGATCGAGAGTTCCTTGTCAAGCTCGTTGTAGCAACAGTTGTAGCTGCAACTAGGGTTTCTAATTTTGCAGCTACAACAAACCCTAAACCTAAATTCTTGAGCACTTTCAGTGAAGCATTGGACCTAATTCATGGATATTGTAGTGTGCCCTAACCCATCGCATCTCCTGGTGACCTCAGCCATAAAAAATGTCAAGGTTGAATTTTTGGGTCAAAGTCAACATTTGACTGGTCAAAGTCAAATTTTGACTGGTCAAATTCAAAGTTTGACTAGCCAAGGTCAAAGTCAAAAAAGTGATAAAGACTAGTTTCAGAATAGAAGACAAGATTGGAAGGTGCCACCAACTTTAGAGCATGGAAGATTAAGTTACTTCTTATCTTAGAAGAAAATGATCTTTTGGACTACATAAACCAGGACATTCCTAAGTCGATAGAATATGAAGAGAAGGTCAAGCACAAGAAGAAGACTAAACATGATGACGATCCTCAAAGTGATTATTAAGGAGGGTCTCTACAAATCTCACTGTAAGTATAATTTAGTTATTTCAATTATTTTTCGTTTGTATTGGATCATTTTCCCCGGTATGGGAGTCTATTTTTCCCTTTTGGTTTGGTTATTATCCTAGTACAAGAGGTTGTTTTGGTTATTATCCTAGTACAAGAGGCTATTTCTGGTTATTATCCTAGTACATGAGGCAATCTTTGGTTGTTATCCCTACAAGAGGCCATTTGGTTATTATCCCTATGGGAGGCCATTCTGGTTACTATCCTAGTACAAGAGGCCATTTTGGTTATTATCTCTATGGGAGGCCATATTGTTTATTATCCTAGCATGGTAGGCCAAAATTATTAACTTTGTTAGAAGGGCCATTATCCCTGGTACATGATCCCCTAGTTCTAGGTTAGGAACAAGAAATGTATGACAACAAGAACAACATACTTGAAAGGAATTAGAGGGAGTTAGACTTTAGAGGGAGTCAAAATTCAGAGGGATTCATTGATCAGGAAGAAACCAACTTGGTTTCGTGACACTTTGCAGGATGGAAAGGGGCATGCAACAAACATAAGTGTGGTTCGAGGATTTTCTCTAATAGAGGGAATTGAATTCATAATTTGAGATATTGTAGGACTTCATTAGAGACATGGTGTAGGAAGGAGCAATGAGGCTCCATCACTTATCCACAGATGAGAATATAGATGACATTTTCACTAAGCCTCTATCTGGGACAATCTTGGAAGAAATGCAAATGTTTCCCTTAGGGAGTATTGATAATTGCAACATTGTGCCGATATTCCAAGATTGATCAGACATACTTGATCATGTGGGAATAGGCCTAGATGTAATATTCAACGGACTGAAGATTTGAGTTGTTGCTATATCTCCTATGTGTGAATTTCATCGATCCTTGAAACTCTCACAAGTAGGTGAGTAGCCCTGATAAGAATCGGGCTGACTCTATCTCCACAGGAACTGGGCTATAGACTAGGGGGATAGGGAACATCTACATCTAGAGTAGATGTGCCCTAAATTAGTCTTCGACAGACTGAAGACTCGAGGTGCAATTACATGTGTCTGATAGCATCGAGATGAATGTATTCATGGAGTGATCCTATGAGAGAATCACCATGAGGTATTTGTGGCTCTAATGTGGTCATAATCCTTGTCATGGGATAAGAACAAATCTAGGTGCTAGACACATGTGTCTGATAGCATCGAGCTAAATGCATTCACAAAGTGATCCTATGGGAGGATCAACTATGAGGTGAATGTGGCTACGATGAGGTCACGATTCTTGTCATGGGAGAAGAATGACCCGAGGTGCTAGACACATGGTGGTGGAGATGGATCATCAATATAGCTAAATAAGACTCATGGATATTGTGATAATATGTTTTGATGATTGCTACCAGATGGTGTTGATAGTGATACTCGTGACTTTATCTATGGTGATACTCACAACATGGGTGTATCCATGGGTGAGCACATCATGCGGGTGTAGCCCATGACGATGATGGTGACACACACTATGAGGTGTAGCTCTAGTGTTCTCTAGTGGGTTTTGGCCCCTAGATGAGATTGATAGGTCCACATGGGTGTAGCCATGTATGACATGATTATGCTACCTGTAGAATGGTATGCAAGACTATGTGAGTCTTTCCCATGCAATGTGAATATGGATGGATGTGTTTGAGACCATTAATACCTCCCTAGTTAAGAGGGAGTGTTGATATTATGGTAGTTGCGGGAGGTATTAACATCCATATGTAACCTTTGACTAGAATAGAATATTCCATAAGCAATAGAAACCCTAAACAGATGTGTGAAAACCTTAGAAGACAAGTTATCTCAACAAAATATATAATATTAAGGTATTATCCTCCAGAAAGACTATTCGGCTCCATAGGAAAACAATAAACATAAAATATAATTACCAAGAAGTTAGTTCGGCCCAGCTAGAAAAGTCATTGGACAAATTAGTATAAATAGAAGACATCATGGCTCATTTGTTCACTCACTCTCACCCAAAAAACCAGAAACAATGCGCAAGTTTGGAGGAGGAGAAACAACAACTGTTGTTGGACAGTTTTATCTTGTTCAGTCTTTCTGGTATCTTTATCTTGTGTGCTACATTTGGAGAAGGTGTGCTCTCTTGTTTGTCTATTGGTTATGGTGTGGCTTCTTGGAATCATTCTTTTTATCAAAGTTTAAGGTGCTCGGGGGTGGCCTTGTGCCTATGGTTGGGTGACAATGGTGTAGCATTGTCTATGGTGAAACGAGCACATCAACATTATTCTAACATAAGCTACCTAGGACTGTTAAGAAACATTATTTTATTATGGTAGTAGTAGAAAAGCTTACTAAATATTCCTATTTTATTCCAGTGAATTCTGCACACAAGGCAACCAACATTGCTGAAATATACATGCAAGAAATTGCTAAGTTGCATGGTGTACCTAAGATGATTATGTCTAATAGATATTCCAAGTTCACATCGAACTTTTGGAAAGGGATATTCAAAGGATTTGGGACGAATCTAAACTTTATCATATCCTATCATCCTAAGACAGATGGAAAAACAAAGAGGTTAAATTGGGTGATTGAAGATATGCTCAAGATGCATGTGATGGATAAATCATCAAAATGGGAAAACTACCTTCACTTGGTAGAGTTTTCTTATAACAATAGGGATCAAGCATCTCTAAATATGAGCCCATTTGAGGCACTTTATGGTAGAAAGTGCAACACACCAATGATTTGGGAAAACCTAATAGACCGCGCAGTATTTGGGCTAGATATGTTCCTGGAAATGGAAGAGTAGATGGTAAAGATAAGGTAGAATTTACAGGTTACCCAAGACAGGAAGAAAAGCTGCGCAAATAAAGAAAAACCCACAAAGATTTTAAAGTGGGTGACCATGTGTTCTTGAAAGTAAAATCCAGATGCAGTTCCTTGAAGTTGGGAAATTGTTCTAAGTTGGCACTGCACTATTGTGGGCCATTTGAAATCCTAGAGAGGATTAGTCCTGTCACATATATGCTTGCATTTCCTGCATCCTTGTGTATTCATAATAATTTCCATGTATCATTACTTTAAAAGTACATACCCGATGCTAATCATATTATTGATTGGAATGTGATTCAGGTGGAAACAAAAGGTAATTTTTGAGTGCAACCGGTTTGCATATTAGATCGAAAAATCAAATAGCTCTGGAATCGAGTCATGGAGCTAGTAAAGGTCCAATGGACTTAGTACTATCCTGAGAATGTAAATTGGGAGCACGAGGATTCTATGTGAGAAGAGTATCCACATATTTTTGAAGACTTTTGAAATTTTGTATGTACCTGTGTATATAATGCACTGAGGAGAGTGCATAAATAAGGGGGAGGGAAATGTAATGTCCCTAATCCAAACCCAATTTGTAATTGTACATATAGGTTGGTGAGGCATTGGTACCAATTATAAATGTAAATGTACATATAAGTTGGTGAGACATTGGCACCAAGTTTTGGTTTTGTGAGAACCTAAGTAGTGCGCAAGGATTGTTATCAAAGAAAGGGTGTGCACATTTCATAGTGTTGTGCACACCTGGGTAAGTGTGCATGGTTTCACATCAAAGGAAGGGTGCACACATTTCACAGTGTTGTGTGTACTTGAGTAAGTGTGCGGGTATTACCTTGAGGTGTGCATCAAACCAAGTTATATATATATATATATATATATATATATATATATATATATATATATATATATATATATATATATATATATATTTGAGGTCAGAGAGCCTATGTAGTTATAAGGCTGGTGAGCCAGGACACAAATAAGCCAGTGTGCCTATGCTTGTAAAATGTAATCACACTCAAGTTATTAATAATGTCACATCTTTGCATGTAGACAAATCAGAAAAAAAGAGATGGGGGGGTAACTCCATCGGAAAAGGGAAAAGGGGGGACTTAAGTACAAGGGAATATTTTATTAATATTTATAAAAAGTGTAATTTTGGATAATTATTTATCCTAAGTTCCCAAGGGAAGGGAATGAGTCACCAAGTGGCTAAAGCTACTTTTGAAGGTGACAAGTGTCCAATTTAAGGCATGCAATATATATTGTTGGCCTTAGTGTATTGTGGGAAAGGGAGTTCAATCATTTTTCTCATGCATAGAAAGGGTCGAATCATTTGAGAAAGGACGACCATTACTTTATCTGCAGAGAAGAGATGTAAAGGGGATTTCTATTTTGTAACCAGTTTATATGTTGTTGAAGAGGCAAGTTTTCATACCTGTGTGCATTCTCTCTAGGTGAGAGATTTGTTGTCGAAGAAGTAGGTTGTCAAGCTCATGAGCATTCTCTCCAGGAGAGAGTTTTGCTGGTAATTGTTCCCTGGTGCACTGGGCATTAGTTGCAGGGCTCTGAGACTTCATGTCTAGCCTGTTGTTGAAGCCTTGAAAGGGAAGTGGGGCAGTCGAAGGACTGTTGAGAAAAGAAGGGGTACACTTCCTTGGGTGGGATAGGTACATGGGGAATGAGATACTTTAGACTAGTTGTAATAGTGGCACCTTAGACAAAGTAATCATACTGAGTATCATACCTTATCCTAGCATTAGGAACCCTTTTTCCTTGGTGGAGCTTAAGACCCAACTTAGGGTTGACTTGTTGTTGAAATCTTATGAGCAACAAATTCTATGGTTGGGAAGAACGTTTGAGTTTTGTGCATAGTTGGCAACTTTTCATAAAATATAAGTGTTCTTTATATGCTTATCTCTTTTATTGTGTGCTTAATTTTTTATGTTAAATATGGGTATTAATTCTTGTATGATGTTGCATATAAGTAATTGTTTTTATTCTGTATAATGTTGCTTGCACACGTAAGTGTGGTGTTGGTATTTAGTATTGTAGTCGTGCATGAGTATGACAGTTGTTATTAGATATTCTATTAAGATTAAATTATAACAGTGGTCATGAGTCTCTGAGGTGAGGTTAGAATGGCTATGCACACAAGGAATTACTCTGTGCGCACAAGAGGCTAGATTTGCTTGTGTGCAGAAGGAAACACTTCACGCGCACAAGGAGAACAAATTTTCTTGTGATGCTAGATTGGTTGTGTGCACAGTAGTGATCACATAACAGAGTGCCCAGGATGTTTCTTCATGTAGTTGTATTGTGTTACTTCCATTTCTATAAGTTGTGCTAAAAAAGGAAAGTTGTGTGGCGCGACCTAGCTTGGGGTCAAGCGTGCTACTTCAATTATTCTGCGCAAGTCAATGTTATAGAGTGGAATATGTGCACTAGATTTTGGAGTAGCATTACTCAGTAGTAGGTGTTGGGTATGTGTTATATTCTTTGCATGTGTGTGTGTGGGTGCATCAGATAGGACAACTGCGTTTGATGATCCCTATTTTTAGCGGTTTTGTAAATTAATCCCGGATTAAGGGATTAGGGTTTTGGTATCTACGGAATACCTAAAAACATTGTATATATATTGTATAGTGAATGGTGAAATTCGATATAATGAATATAAGAAAGGTTTTCCCGGTTGAGGGTTTCCGGTATAAAATCTCCGTGTACTCTGTGTATGAGCCATTGATTAAATTTTGTTTTGCTTAAGAATATATATGCATTTATTTACTTCACAGGTTTAAAAATTACATGTGGTATCAGAGCTCATTTTTGGCTTCAGAGGGACGCCTTTGTTGTTGAGGGTTTGGCTCGGTCTTGATAGATCAAGTTTATCTTGAGTCTGTGATAAACCTGGGTTTAGTGGGAGCTTTTGCAGTGGTGATTTGAGTGCAGAAAGAGGAATGGTGAGTTCTTCTAGAATCAAGATAGATAAGTTCAACGGTAAAAACTTTGAGCTATGGAAGTTGAAGATGGAGGACCTTCTTGTAGACAAAGAACAATGGATCATTGTGGATCCTGGTACACAGACTACTAGTACACCATCTACTAGCACACAGGCTATTGGTACTAGCACACAGGCTACTGGTACACAACCTACCAGTACACAAACTACTAGTACACCAACTACTGGTATGTCGAAGGAAGATTGGGATAAGTTGGACATAAGAGAAAGGAGTACTATTCGACTCTGCCTGGCAGATTTAGTTTTGTTGAATGTCTCGGGAGAATCTACAACCAAGGAACTATGGGATAAGTTGGGGAATTTGTATCAATCAAAGTCCCTAGTAAACAAGTTGTTTCTTCGAAAGAAGTTGTATCATCTTAGGATGGAAGATGGAGATTATGTGACAGGACATCTAAATGCCTTTAATACTCTGTTAAATCAATTTGTCTCTGTTAATATTATGATTGCAGAAGAAGATAAGTGTATTACTTTGTTATGTTCTTTGCCAAACTCTTGGGATAATCTAGTTGTAGCAATTGGTAGTACCACTCAATCTACATTGAAGTATGAAGATGTAGTTTCATCCTTGTTATCTGAAGAGATGAGGCGAAAAAACATGGATGGTCACAACAAAAATGATTTATTTGTAAGAGGGCGTCCCCAAGACAGGAACCTTGGTAAGCCTTCGGGGTGGAGATTTAAATCTACAGGTAGATCTAAGTCTCCAGGAAAATATTTGAGGAAATGTTGGAAGTGTCGTAAAACAGGGCATTATAATAAAGATTGCAAGTCTAAGAAGGTTGAAAAACCAAAGGGATTTGATAGTACCTCTTCCATAGAGGAAAAAACCTCCACTCAGAGACCGTAATGTATTATTGATCGACTTAGGTGCATCATACCATATGACTCCTCACAGGGAGTGGTTCTCTGAATATGAAAAATATGATGGTGGTGATGTATTCCTAGGAGATGACTCGACAACAAAAATCTTGGGACGTGGAAGGGTTAAGTTGCTACTAAAAGATGGAAGGATTAGAACACTTCCTCGGGTTCTGCACATTCCAAACTAGCCAGGAGACTAATATCTGTAAGCAAGATGGATGATGCAGGAATGGATACTGTATTTGGAAAGAACACTTGCAAGATGGTACGAGGAGCAATGGTGTTGATGAGGGGAGTTTGGTGTGGAACTCCGTACAAGTTGTTGGGAAGCACTTATACTAATGGGTGTAACATTTCTGTTGTCCCTGAACAGAGAAATAAAGAAGACAAGGCTAATATTGTCCCTGGAAAGAAGACCATGCTGTGGCATCAAAGACTGGGACATATTGGAGAAAAGGGCCTTCGAACACTACACGATAAAGGTATGGTTAAAGGTATGTCTAATTGCACTCTAGATTTTGATTTTTGTGAACACTGCATATATGGTAAAAAGAATCGAGTAAGATTCCCATCTGGTGCTACAAGAGCAAATGGGATCTTAGAGTCGATACAAAGTGATGTGTTTGGACCTATTCCTGTTCCATCCCTAGGTAAATCTGTGTATTATGTTTCATTCATAGATGATTTTTCAAGGAACACATGGATTTATTTTCTTAGAAAAAATCTGAGGTATTTGATAAATTTAAAGAGTTTAAGGCTCTGGTAGAAAATCAAACAGAGAAGAAAATAAAGGTATTGAGAACAAATAATGGTGGAGAATTATGCGGAAATGAATTCGAAGAATTCTGTAAGAAGTGTGGTATAGCAAGGCAGAAGACTACTCCATACACTCCTCAACAGAATGGAGTTGCAGAAAGGATGAACAAGACACTGATGGAAAAAGCAAGGAGCATGCTCAACGGTGCCGGGTTAGGACAAGAATTCTGGGTAGAGGCAGTGGGTACATCATGTTACCTGGTTAATCGATCACCTACATCAATGTTGGATGATAAAACTCCACATGAGGTATGGTCTGGAAATAAACCCTCTCTTCAACATCTTAGAGTGTTTGGTTGTGATGTTTATGTACATGTTCCAAAGGAAAATAGAAGTAAGCTGGATAAAAAGGCTGAAAAGTGTATCTTTATTGGTTATAAAGATGGTGTGAAAGGTTATAAGCTTTGGAACCCAGAAACCAAGAAAATTGTTTACAGTCGAGATGTTGTTTTCAGAGAGGTAAAAGATGTGTCCAAACAAGAATTCCTACCAACACAAGATGAACTTGAGAAAATAGAGCTTGAGTTGGATGATGCAAAATCTGAAAGATATGAAGAAGAGGAAGCAGAAGAAGAAGAAGAAGAAGAAGAAGAAGAAGAAGAAGAACCTCATACCCCAGTATTGAGGAGATCAGTGAGAGAAAGAAGACAACCAGAAAGTTATAGTCCACCTGATTTCCGTTCCAATTTTGCTTGATCTATTACTGATGATGATCCCAGAACTGTCAGGGAAGCAGTGAATTCAGAGGATAGTAAACTATGGAAGAAGGCCATGGTTGAAGAAATGGATGCCTTGGATAAGAATGAGGCATGGGATATACTTGAGTTTCCAGTTGGAAGAAAATCTGTTGGTAGAAAATGGTTGTTTAAGAAGAAGTTTAATGCAGAAGATAAAGTGGAGAAATAAAAAGCTCGGTTAGTAGCAAAAGGTTATTCCTAGGTAGAGGGAATTGACTTTGGTGAGATTTTTTCTCTTGTTGCTAAGTTAACTTCTATTAGATTTCTTTTATCTATTGCTGTTGCTTTTGATCTTGAAGTGGAACAGATGGATGTGAAGACAACATTCCTACACGGAGATCTGGAAGAAGAAATCTACATGAAGTAACCAGAAGGCTTTGCAGTGAAGGGAAAGAAAGAGTTGGTCTGTAAGCTAAAGAAGTCACTATATGGTCTGAAGAAATCACCTAGGATGTGGTACCAAAAGTTTGACACATACATCCTTGGATGGGGATTTGTAAGAAGTAGGGTTGATCACTGTGTATATTCCAAGCATATTGGTAATCACTTCATTTATGTAGTGTTGTATGTTGATCACATGTTGTTGGTAGGAAATAACATGGATGTTATCAAGGAGGTGAAATAACAACTATCCTCCAAATTTGACATGAAGGATCTCGGTGCTGCTAACTTCATTCTGGGAATGGAGATTAAAAGAGATCATGCAAACATGAAACTCTGGTTGAATCAAAGAGAATATGTTGAGATGATATTGCAGAGGTTTAATATGCATGGAAGTAAACCAGTCAAGGTTCCTATTCCCATAGGTGTAAAGTTATCTACATATCAGTGTCCCAAGACACAGGAAGAAGAAGAGGACATGTCCCATGTTCTATATGCCAGTGCAGTTGGTAGTTTGATGTATGCAATGGTTTGTACTAGACCGGAAATTGCACATGCAATGGGAGTTTTGAGTAGGTATATGTCAAAACCAGGGAAAGATCATTGGACAACAGTAAACAGGGTCTTCAGGTATCTTCGTGGCACTACCAGTTATGGATTGTGCTACCAAAGAAGACAAGGATTGGACAGAGTGTTGGACATACATGGCTTTGTTGATGCCGTCTGGGCTAGAGATCTAGATCGCATAAGATCTACAAGTGGGTATGTGTTTAACCTATTTGGAAGAGCAATCAGTTGGATGAGAAAAAGACAGGCTGTAGTGGCACTCTGAACTACATAAGCTGAATACATGGCGGCCACTCATGCAAGCAAGGAAGTAGTATGGTTACAAAGATTGTGTTCAGGTATTGGGTTGGTACAACAAGCAGTGAGATTAGATTGTGACAGTCAGAGTGCAATCTTCTTGGCAAAGACCCAACTTATCATTTGAAGACAAAGCATATTTATGTTCAATATCACTTTGTGAGAGACATGGTTGAGGAAAAGAAGGTGTTGCTGGAAAAGGTTGACACTTTGAAGAATGTTGTAGATTCATTGACAAAGTCTATGAGCGCAGAAAAGTTCTCCTGGTGTAGAGTAACAATGGGCATTGCTGCCCTAGATTTTTGACTATATAATCCCCTAGACCCCTGAATGCAAAGAAAACAACAAGTGGGAGAATGTTGGGTATGTGTTATATTCTTTACATGTGTGTGTGTGGGCACGTCAGATATGACCACTGCATTTGGCGATCCCTCATACTAGTGCTCTGTTTGTGCTGTGTGTGCCAGACACTTTCCTAGGGGGGTTCCAGGGGTGGCAAGTATGCCCCCCCTGGTTACGCGCAACGTTCGTAGCCAAAATTTGTTTTGGGGCGGTTTTTGCTATTTTTATCGGTTTTGTAAATTAATCCCGGATTAAGGGATTAGGGTTTTGGTATCTACAAAATACCTAAAAACATTGTATATATATTGTATAGTGAATGGTGAAATTCAATATAATGAATATAAGAAAGGTTTTCCCGGTTGAGGGTTTTCGGTATAAAATCTCTATGTACTTTGTGTATGAGCCGTTGATTAAATTATGTTTTGCTTAAGAATATATATGCATTGCTTTACATCACAGGTTTAAAACTTACAGTAGGTTGGGTACGTTACAAAGTGTTATCAAAGTAGATGAAGTAACGAGGAGCGTTACAAAGCGATATCAGGAAATTTATTCATTTTACCATATAATAATTTATTTTGAACTTGATGAGGTTTTACATGCTGAAAAATATACATTTTGACATACAATTATTTGTTTTGGAATTGAAAATCATTTTATTTCGAAATAGAAATTCATCATATAGATTATATATATAACAAAATTTTATTATATATTGTTAAATTAGTATTTTTTTAGATATAAAAAAAAATAGAATTTATATTAAATATGTTAAAAATATTTTTTTTTATTTTTATTTTTTTAAATTGATTTTTTTTTACAAAAGTTGTTTAAAATTTAAGAGAAAATAAAAGATAAAATAAAATTCTCTTACAAATTTGACATTTTTCATATATTTTTGAAAAGATATTTAGAGAATATTTATCTAAATTCTCTAAAATTGTTATTTATATACTATTTCTAATATTTCACAAACTTTTATATTATTTTGTTAAAATAACACTATTTTAAAGCATAATTTTTCTTTATTATATACGATTTTATTTATCCTTTGAAAAATGTTAATTTTCATATAATTAGTTTTAGAAAAATTAACATATCCATTTTACAAAATCACCTCAAAATTTAAGAAAAAATAAGATTTCCAAATTTTCTTTTAGAAATTTGACGTTTTCCAATTATTTTTAAGGGTATCTTACTATATTCCCCAAAGCCCCTTAGATTGTTATGTTTCCAAACTTTTCTCTACTTTGTCGAAAATATTTAAGGAGCATATTAAGTTCAACTACTATTAATAGATTGATTAAACATTCCACTATAAAAACTGTAAATATACAATTAACTAAACCATGCGTTCTATCAAGGGTGAGTTCACAATTACTTTTATATCAACCCATATTTGTTTAACAACAAGACTAAAAATACATAGAATGAAGTGAACTATTCAACATAGTGACTATATAAACTTCCGATGTAAGAGGAAGACAACAATCTAGAAAGTAGTTTAGACACCCAAGAACATTTGAACATAATGAGTGTGCATCATGACACGAGAAAAAAAGGTCATTGACTCCATGGATATAAAACATAACATAGACTCTTTCCAATTACAAGCTTGAATATCTTATTCATAGTATTGAGACTATATAGAGTAGGAAATAAAGATATATAAATTGAATGAAAAGATTCAACACAAGTAATTTACAAAATTACAAAATTTTAAGTAATTTACAAAATTTTCAATCCACATAAATAGATCATTCCACAATGAAGACAAAACAATCACTAAATCTACCTGGAACTAAATGCATCATCGATAGGGCATGGAATTCCAACTGTTTCTTGCACTATTGTTGAGCCTTAAGCTAGAGATTAGGTCCAAGCATATCCCAATTAATAACCCTAAAATTTAAAAAAAAATCATTGGTTAATATGCATATAAAAGAAAAAAAACATATGCCATGTCTAAAATGTTCATGTGCTGAATGAACATAGGAACCATTAAACCCATGTGTGAGAAGGAGAATATGGAATTGAAACCTAATATGATTCTGAAGTTTGGGGATGTAATTATATTTTTGAAAAATAGTTTGATGTTTAAATAACATTTAATTGACATCTAATTGGATAAGGCTTGTTGACTAGACAAATTTTGTGGTTGAGGTAGAGGGAATCCGGTCTCAAAGTTAGAACCAAAAAAAACTATACTTGATAATAACAAAGGGGAAAGTACATTTGTTACTACACAAAGTAACCATGAAATCAAGAAACTAGAGCTATTAGCAAATGTAAAGAAGAATCCAGTAAAACTCTAAGATTACACATGTTTAGTTCAGAGAGGATAAGTAATGAACAACACTGATGAAAGAAATTAATTACTGTTCCACATATATAAATAAACATAGTTGTTACACTTATATTTGCCATTGTAGGCCTTATAGAGGACATATTGATGAGATATTGTTGAGATCACAAGTTATTTTATCCAAAAGCATACTTTTC
>ML827853.1:56748-68661 GCA_009831015.1 Picea engelmannii
TTTATTTAACCATTCATTAGTTGAGAAACAATAATCACGTATAAACTCACATCGCAATGCATAGATTTTAATGTGGAAATCCTTGCGGGAGAAAACCAAAAAAACTTATCTTTATAAATGTCTGTAGGAACCAACATACTATTACAAATATTGTAGGAACCAACCTACTGGAGACACCGATATCCTTATCTAAGCACCAACTCATCAAGATGTAGGCAACAACCTACTAGAGACACCGATCTCCTCAACTGAGCACCAACTTAGCAATATATGTGTAGACACCAATCCAATATCTTCATACACAGAGTACTTCTGACTTCACTTGCATGCTTAATTCCACAAACAATCCTTCAAACCCTAGAAAGCCTCATAACATCATTCCCATAATGTAATCATTGATGGCAAAATTCGCTCATGAAAACATTCATTGACGACAATATTCACTGACAACAACATCCACTAACAACAACATTCATTGACGACATCATCCACTGACAGAAACATCACAACCTTAAAACATTGCACATGGCAACATCACATACCTTCAGTCCTTCATAGTGCACCTTGAGAACAATAAATACCTCAAGAAAATCCATTATACTTCTCTTGCACACCAAAAAGACACCCCAACACCTTTAGTGCACCTGAGATCACTTTTTCACACCTCACACTTGATATCTTTCTTGGTTTCTCTACAAATGTGAAAATATATATTGTATTTATAGTAATTTTGTCCCCACTTTCAGGGATGGCCTGTAAAGACTAGCTGAGTTGACCTCAATTTTTTGGCCGGGTTGTTGGATGAAAAAAATCATATCTCCTCATTCCTAGGAAGTTAGATGGAATGACATATACAATTGGAAAGGTCTCAAAATAATATTTCCAACCATATAACTTGTTCTCCCATTTGATCTAAGTATGTAGGGTAAAATGGACTTCAAATATGGGGTATCCAAACTAATCATCAAAAATCCAAAATTAATACATTCAACAATCTCCATCTTGTAGTTTTTATCTTGGAAATATATAGGTTTGTAATATTTATCTTGGACATCTTGTAGGATCCCCTTCTCTTTGACATCAATGGAAACAAAATTTCCAACAATCTCCCCCTTTTTCATTTATGGAAACCCTTAGTCAATTATGATTCTCCCCGTGTCTGCAACTTCTCCCCCTTTGACATAAATGGCAAAGGGATGCTCCCCCTGATCTTGTGCTTTCATTTACAATGAGAGGGATATCACTCCCATATTTTGTTCCAAACACTTTTATTTTTTGAATTCATAGAGTATGTATACATCACTTGAGGTTCTAATTGCATTTGCCACCAATATTCTTGAAGCTTCTTTCCTTATCTCACACCCTTTAGAATGAAATGTGAGGTTGTAGCCTTGATCACACATTTTAATGACACTTAGAATATTTTTCTTTAACTCTTCAACATACATGGCATTCTATGTCTTAGTCTTTCCATTATCAATACTAATGATACCTTTTCCAACTATCCTTGTAGAGTCATTATCTCCAAAAGTAACCCTTCCTCCTTTTTCTTCCTTCAAGGTGAGAAACTTGGTCTGGTCCACTGTCAAGTGTTTTGAACATCCACTATCAATATATCATTGGTTCCCTTCAACATAAAGTGCAAGTTCACATTCTTCCTTCTTTTGTTTTTCTTGTTTCCTTTTCCACACCTTTGTGTATTCTTATTTATGTTTGGAAATACCATATTATTCCTTCTTTATTATGTTGCTTCTACAATCATGTGCTATGTGCCCATAGTTATTTCACTTATAACATTCAACATTGTAATCAAGTAGGGGAGAAAATGAATTGTAGATTCTATCAACAAACCTATGAGAACTTCTAGTTTTTTTGCTCACGTAATCATTCCTTGCAGTTTTATAACAACCTATGTTTTTATCTCTCACATTATCACTCATTGCATAAGCTTTCACTCTATTGCTTTATGACCAAAGTTTTGCAAGAAAAAAATAATAGCCAAGAAAGATATTTTGTACCGATTTGTGAAAGGACTTCTTGGTGGAACAACTCTTCTATGCTCATTCTTTTGTGTAGAATTAGATTTATGCTAGTCATCATTTCTTTTCATGTTGCTTCTTTCATTGTTGATGGATCATTTGCAAAAATTATCATAGATTTTATTTTTTTCTTCATTTTCCTTTTCTGATGGATTTGTGACCTTAGTGCTTGCATCTCCCTCGGGGTTATTTTGTTTTTCGTCATATCCAATACATATTTTAATGAATGGTGACCTTTGGATACTAAGAACATTATATGATATTTTAGTACTATTTCCAAACTTCAAGATTTTTTTCAATTGATTAGTTGTTTTCTCGATTTCCTTTCTTAAGGAAACTATTTCAACTTCTAGCTTCTTGCAATTTTCTTCCTTTTCTTGTAGGTGGCTTCTCACCACTTCTTCTATCCTTTTGCCTCTTCTAGTTGATTCTTCACGATGAAAATTGTCTTCTCCATTTCTTCAAGATCACAATGCTCCTCTTCACATTTATGCAATTTCTCTTTCTTCTTTCTATTCATTTCTCTAAGTCCATCTATTTCTTCCAAGGAACTAATGAGTTCTGCTTGAAGATTCACTTCCCAATCAATGTCTTCTTCTTCTTCTTCTGTTTTTTATATCTTATTGTATTCACTTTATTTATCAGTAGACTTTGTATACATGGCCATGAAGATGAATTCTTCTTTGTCAATACCAAAAACATATCCATCACTTTCTTCAGACGAGCTACTATCCTCTCTAGAGTAAAACATATTCTTCTTAGTATATTTTCCTCTTTTGTGTCTATAAGATTTTCTTCTATTGTTATGTTTTTCTTTGACTTTATTGTCCTCATCATCATTGTATTTCCTTTTTAATATGGACGTTTAGCAGCGAAATTCCCTACTCTACCACAATTAAAACACACGAAGGGTAGCTTACCTTTGTGTTTTCCAGATCCTATTTTTAACTTTCTCAAAAATTGTAATTCTTATATATTTGATTCATGGTTGGAAAATAACATAATTTGTGTCCTTTTGTCTTCTTTGATTCTTTGAAAGATGCTTCCTTCTGTGTTGGATTTTCTTTTTTTGTCCCTATCTCATATGCAGTGAGAATCTATTGCACCTCATCCATTGTTAGTTTCTTTAGATCCTTCATTTCTTCAATAGCATGGACCTTGGCATCAAATGTTAAGTTGAGAAACCTGAGCAATTTTTGCAGAATCACTAATTCTTCAACCTCCTAACCAAGTCCTTTGATGGTGTTGACAATTTCATCCACTCGAAGAAAATAGGCTACAACATTTTCTTCATTTTTCATTTTCAAACTCCCAAACTTCCTTCTATGAGTTTGGAGCTTTTCCTTTTTCACCTTGTCATTGCTTTCATAGATGCTTTGAAGTTTGTCCCAAAATTATTTTTCTGATTTATAAAGCAGTACCTTGACAACTTTTTACTCCGATAAACAACTCAATATAACATTCATGGCTTTTTCATTCTATTCACTGGGCTTCTTCTCGACCACATCTCTTGGTGGGGTTTTTGGGGATGTATAACCATTCATGATTGATTTCCAAATATCAAACCCAAGAACCATTAGATAAGTCTTCACACTCCATAATGCATAGTTTTTTCCATCAAACAATGGACCCTTGTTTGTGAAGAAACCTTCTTGACTATCCATGTGCGCTCTTGATATCTACCTTCCAACGGTTAGACTGTTTCTGAAGGAACCCTATTGGATACCAATTTTTGAGATTATGCTTATATTGAGAGGGGGCAGGGGGTGAATCCGTATAAGATACTTTTTACTTTATTTAACCATTCATAAATCATTCATTAGCTCAGAAACAATAATCACATATAAAATCAAATCACAATGCACATAGTTTAACGCAGAAACCCTTGCAGGAGAAAACCACAAAACTTATATTTATAGATGTTTGTAGGAACCAAACTACTATTACAAATATTGTAGGCACCAACCTACTGGAAACACTAATCTCCTTAGATAAGAACCAACTCAACAAGATGTAGGCATAAACCTACTAGAGACACCAATCTCCTCAACTGAGAACCAACTCAACAATATATGTGTAGACACCAATCCAAAATATTCATCCACAGAATACTTCTAACTTCACTTGCATGCTTAATTCCAGAGACAATCCTTCAAACCATATCAAGCCTCATAGAATTATTCCCAGAATGTAATCACTAACGAAAACATTCACTGATGACAACATTCATTGATGGAAACATTCATTGACGATAAAACCCACTGACAAAAACATTCATTGATGACAACATCCATTGAAAACAACATCACATCCTCAAAACAATGCATATTGCAACATCACAGACCTTTGGTCCTTCATAACACACCTTAAGAACAAGAAAGGCCTTAAGAAAATACCTTATACTTCTCTTGCACACTAAAAAGACACCCCAACACCTTTAGTGCACCTCAAATCACTTTTGTGCACCTTAGAATTGATCTCTTTCTTGTTTTCTCTACAAATGTGAAAATATATCCTGTATTTATAGTATTTTTTTCCCCACTTTTAGGGCCGATCTGTAAAGACTGGCTGAGTTGTCCTCAATTTTCTGGCTTGGTTGTCGGACGGAAAAATTCATATCTCCTCATTACTAGGAAGTTAGAAGGAATGCCATATACCATTGGAAAGGTCTCAGAATAATATTTCCAAATGTATAACTTGTGCTCCCATTTGAGCTAGGTATGCAGGGTAAAATTTCCTTCAAAGATGGGGTATCCAAACTAATCATAAAAAATCCAAAAGTAATACTTTCAACAATCTCCATATTGTAATATTTATCTTGGACATCTCGTAGGATCCCTCTGTCTTTTACATCAATGACAACAATATTTCCAACATTTTTTAGCCTAATCACACTTTTTCTAGGGAAAATAGCATCAAATTTGTTAGAAAAACAGGACTGTGGAGAAATAAAATAAAAAAAATGCAGAAATAAAACATAGAAGATACATAATGCAATAGAGACATAGATATACATGGTTCACTGAGTGTGGGCTACGTCCCCCAAAGAAATTTCCAGGTCCTTCCTTTATTATTATCCAGCAAATGAAGGGATACAACCTACAACAAACCCACTGTAACTTTCCCTTCTTTCTCTTACAGTCTCCTATCTCATAATACAATATTCATCATAATGCATAGCTGCAATACATTTCCCTCATAACAGAGGGTTTCCTTCTAGGGAAAAAAACCCTAACATAATTTCTTTCGTTAGATCTGCGACCTTGTAATGAATGGTCATGATTTATAATGAAATTACAATATGCATTTACAAGGAAATTTTTCCTTCGAGGGCTTCGCCCCCAAACCCCCATCGGGGGAAGTTGCCCCCGAACCCCATAGAGGGGGTAACCCCCCTCTACACTCCCTTGCGTGGAAGAGTGAACATACTTCTGGGGTGTAAATATTTCATGGGGTATAAACACGGCTGAAAACCAAAGGCCTCTAAATCAAGAAGATAATCAGGCTCCACAACCAACAAAATTGTTGGTTGCACATAGAAAACACATGGTCAATCACTAGTTTCCTTAATCGAACTTGTGACCACCACTGTAAAATTCTACATTCAGATAGTTACAAGGAGATCAAGGAAGGATGGGTTGGCCATGATGCATTACGAGCCATGGAATTTGTGAATGACCTATTTTCTCGAAATTCCAAGACTAGAACTCATCTCTTAGATTCCTCCATATTCCTATAAAATAAGGGCACTCACTCAATATGGAAGAAATAGTCTCTCTTTGGTTTCTCTCTATTAGCATAAGGCTACAATGGATGCTTCAATGCTATCCCATCCCACTCTCACTAGAAGAGGAAAAGGAGGAAGAATAGATTTTACTGGCAAATAAGTTTCAGGATAATTTGAGACATTTGGAGTGGAAAACAATCAAACCAATATACCCATGGGAAATCCATGAATATTTAGGATTTCCTTTAAAGGGGAAACAACATTTCTAAAGGATGGAAAAATGAAAGAGCCTCCTTGGGAGGTCATCCCTTGGTTTCTATTCAAAAAAGAATTTATCGCCACATCACTAGTACTAGGCACAAATGGAGTGTTTTGGGGTAAGGCATCATTGATCCACCCATATAACTACCCCTAGGGACATTGTTACCACCAATACTTGTAGAAACACTAGAAGCGAGACTAGACCCAAGATTAACATTCCAACCAAATGGAAAAAAAACATTTGATATTGTCAAGACATCTATAGGAATGCCAGAAATAGGTGGAAACCCACTTTTGACAGTAAAAGAATGGATTTTACCCCCACCAAAACCAAATTTAGACATGGGAATTGATGTGGATACAATGGAAAAATTGACGCTAAAAAAACTTACCGAAGGAAATGATGTGATTGGTGGCATTCCCCAAATGGAATAACTAAATCTCATGTTCATAGGTGTGGGAGAAGATATCCCACTAATAGATGGAAATAAAGAATCAATTGTGACTCTTCCCATTTTACTAGATGATGTAGGGATAGGTCCTCCCATTATAGATGACCCATTGACTACTGACATTTTGAGAGGTGATAATTTCAACAATGTAAATGTGAAAATCAGTCTTATTTGTAAAAAAATAGACCAATTTTGGGTCGTTTCAAGATCCAAAATGGCCATTTTTACACATGCACTAAAACAATGTCTTTCATTACTTATGATTCATGCTTTTCTATTTATTTTATGAGATTTTACTATGTAATTTAACTAGGGGTCTAGTGTTTTTGGATAGTTTTTATAGGATATGGTGACATTTAGTTCAATTTTTTTATTTGGCAACATGCACTGAACCAAGAGGTATGTGTTCTAAACTGGCATATAGTGATAGATTTTTCCCTACATCCCATTGTTTCATTATTAACTATCACTTTTTCCATCACTATGCCTTAAGTTCAATACCACCAAGTTGTAACATTATCCTTTCTCTTTATTGCACATCATAATTTTTGCGGTAGTGCCTACCCTCCATGGGTGACCTAGTTAGCATCCTCCTTTCTAATTGGTGCCCATGCTACAGTCATATGTAGGCCCAAGAACCCTGATTTAGACCCACCATGACTAAACGTTGACCCTCATTCTTCTCTCTTAATAATTTTATGTCCATGTCCCAAACAGGTTCCCGTCATCATTTATGTTTCTTTACGGTTGCATATGCTTATTATTGCTAATGTCTTGGTGCATACTAATACATTGTTGTTTTATTTTATCTCGCTTACCACCATTGTAGTCACTCTTGACCTCTTTCTATTTGCATTAACTAGCTTCCATTTTGCAACCTGTATTCTTGGATAAAACTAATATGTCTGGACATCACTTACTTAAGTGCATTTTTTGCATTCAATTTGCATAGGTGTTGATACCTTTACCTTCTTATTCTTGAGGATTTATTTATTTTTAGACCTCTTCTACAAAATTCCCAAGCCATGTGGATTTGGGGGTAATTCCCTTGTCAAACATCCCAACCACTTGAACCTGCATCCCGCAAAATATTGGTAATGTGGATGCGGAGAAGTTTCCAGCCTACCTATTTGTCATCCTGGTTCTCCCACACATGCATCTCACATTCGTTATCACCGCATCCCAGACCTTCATCCCACATGGGTTATCACCAAACCCCACATACACATTCATATACTTAGTGTAGTCTCTTAAATATTTTGAGTCTCATGTGGAGGGATGACACTCGACCTTTCCTTTTTCACCCATCCTTCTTCTCGCATCTTTCATTTTGCATTAGTACTCCTACTTCCCAGGTTGTATTCCACATAGGACATGCTTTGTAGTTCAAGGTAATCATATCACATTCATTGCGCTTATTTCACATGATGAGAATGATTGTTGTTAATTAATGAGGATTAGTTTTCACACATTTACCCCAAGCCTTATGTACGCGAATGACAGTTACCATTTAATGAGTGACATACACCAATTGAATGAGAGGGGAAGTTTGAGCACTGGTATTGACCCTTAATTAATGGTTAGCAGGGAACCTATCAGATGAAAAATATTATTTATGTTAAAGTTTAAGCTATTATTAGAGTTCTTTGCATTTCACTAGATAACAATAGCATAAGATAGGTTCACTGAGAAATACACAATCACAAGAGACACATCATTTATCCTAGGAAACCCTCATGGGGGAGAAAACCCAACAAAAATTCCTTATTATAAATAGGCAATACAATGCCAAGAGATAACTCAAACAAATACAAAAATTCCTCTCCCAAGAATGCACCTCTCTCTCTCTCTCTCTCTCTCTCTCTCTCTCTCTCTTCTCCAATTGCAACTCCGAAACTTGCTTCACAATGAACAAGTGAATGTGTGTCTAAATGAGGCGCTAGCCTCCTTATTTATACAACTCTGACATGTGTGGACGGAGGTGTCTCTTCACTGGCAGAGCCGACTTCTTCTTCTGGGTGGTTATAACCACCTTTAATATATTATGGGAACGACTTCTTATTCTTCCTATTACAATTATGTTTTTACCAATCTGCAAAAGGGGATTTGGTATTTTACAATAGCCGACATGATCAATCCACAATAGGGGATTGATCTAATGAATAATACAACAATAATAATTAGAATACACTTTGCAGTTACATTATTTCTAGACTCCCCCTCAACAAGAAGGGTATTCTACAACAACATCAGGCGAGAGAGAGGACAACATCATCAACAACATCAGGTGGGTGAGAGGAAAACATCATCAATATCATCTTGGAACACTGACTGAGGTATCTATAAATCATCAGAAGTTTTTCTCATCATCAACACAACACAGAGGCTGGAGCATCATCAACACAACATGGAGTTGGAGTAACGTCATCATCCTCATCAGTATGAGGCTAAGGTAACATCATCATCATCTTCAGCATTAAAGCTGAAATAATATCATCATCATCATCTTCAGCAAGGACTCAGGAGCTGAAGTGGCATCATCATCATCATCATCTTCAGCAAGAGGCTGAAGTAGCATCATCATCATCATTTTCAGCAAGAGGCTGAAGTGGCATTATCATCATTAACTGCATCGACATGGATTAGTATAAAACTAATACATCCTCATCATTAATAACAACACAAGGTTGATACAACATCAAAATCAACAATATTACAACACAAAGGATGTCAACACATCATCACAGCATAAGGCTGGAAACACAGCACGAGGTTGGCAACACAACACGAGGCTGGCAACACATCATCATAGCATGAGGTTGGAAACACAACACGAGGATGGAAACACATCATCAAAACAATTAAGATGGAATCACAACACAACAATTAAGATGAAATCACAACACAACAATTAAGCTGGCATCAACAATTAAGCTGGAATATCAACACAACAATTAAGCCAAAAACACAATACTAGATTGGCTTTACGTCACAACAATTAAGCTGACAGCACAATACTAGATTGGCTTTATGTCACAACAATTAAGTTGGAAGCACAGTGCTAGATTGGCCTATCTCAACACAACAATTAAGCTGGAACCATGGTACTAGACTGGCTTTACGTCACAACAATTAAGTTGGAAGCACAGTACTAGGCTGGCATATCTCAACACAACAATTAAGCTAAAAGAATAGTACTAGACTGGCTTTACGTCACAACAATTAAGCTGGAAGCAGTACTAGAATGGATTTACATCACAACAATTAAGCTAGAAGCATAGTACTAGGCTGACAAATCTCAACACAACACTACTCCCCCTTTCGAGGGAGTTCCTTTCGGACTATACCAAGCTTATATCGAAAGTGCTCAAACTTTACATGAGATAGAGGCTTGTTCAACACATCGACAACCTGTTCATTCATGCTAACATATTGGAGCTTTATGGCTCCTCTCTGCACCATGTCACAGATGTAATGATATCAGATCTCTATGTGCTTCAACTTGTCATGAAATACATGATTCTCTGTCATCTTTATGCAACTCTGGTTGTCACATAGAATCGTGGTTTCTTCCATCTCTAGGTCGAATAGAACAGTCAAAAAATTTCGAAGCCATATAGCTTTGTAGCTAGCAGAACACACAACAATGTATTTTGCTTCCGCTGTACTGAGAGAAATGCTGGATTGCTTCCTACTCTTCCATGAGATTATGGTTGATCCCAAACTAAAACATCATCCTGAAGTGCTCTTCCTTTCAGAGACACTTTCATCCCAATCTGAATCAGTGTACCCACTCAGTGTGAAATCATGATCTCCATCGTAGCTGAGACCACAATCTAATGTACCCTTAAGGTACCTCATCACATGTTTTGCAGCAACTAGGTGAACATGTCTCGGTTCTACCAGAAACTGACTCAAGGTGTTCACGGAAAAACAAATATCTGGTCTGGTGTTCGTCAGGTACATCAACGATCCAATGATCTGTCTATACAACATGGCATCAATCAATTCTGACGAAGTGTCGACCAATAGCTTTAGCTTCATTTCCATGGGTGTATTCATGAACTTGCACTCCAACATGTCGAATCTCTTCAGGATTTCGACTGCATACTTCCCTTGGTTAAGGAAGATACTTTCTGGGCTCTACCATACCTCAAGACCTAATAAATAATGCATTAGGCCAAGGTATTTCATCTCAAATTCTGAAGTGAGCTTCTTCTTACATTCGGTGATGAGTTTTTCTTCTCCAATTAAGAATAAGTCATCCACATACAATAGCAATGTCACCGACTCATCATTCATAACCTTGAAGTAGAGGTTAGAATCAACTTTACTCTTGGTAAAGCCCAAGCTCGTCAGAAAACTGTCTGTCCTCTGCAATATCAAGCTCTAGGAGCTTGCTTCAACACGTATAGATCCTTCTTCAACATGAGTCTTTCTATCTTCAATCTTCAAATCAATTTTTCTTATTACATTGTACCAATCTGGTACACTTGCTCAACTTCTACTCAATATCCACAATCATGTGCTAGCTCTATGTGCTTTTTGTAAGGCACTATCTGTCTCACTGTCTAGGAGTATGTCCTCTACTCTCTCTGCAACTGTTCCTTTTGGAATATGGGATTCTGTACCTACATCTGCTCTGAGGCTGAGAATGACTTCTTCATTCTCAATGTGGCTGCTAAAATATGAGAGTAACTCCTCTTATTTTATCACGACAACACTTTCGTCTGAAACTGAGAGTGGCACAATAACTGATACTCAGGTGTTGATGGACAAATTTGACATGTCATCAACTGGAAGAATAGATCCAGTCTGGGGTTGTCTAAATAACCCAAGCCATTTGGTGTAACCTATTCTGACGAGTTTAATGGCTCCGTTAGCCAACTAGGGTCCTAAAGATAGAAAAATGAAATAAACTAACTAAAGAAAAGATTCTAACAATCGACACAATAATTACAAATATTTATCTAAGAATGTGAATATACAAATGATTATGAACAGTTTATATACAGTTTACAAGGTTTGCATGAAATCTTGTGAAAATGATTGTTTGATATAGTTTATAAATCAAATATGAACAACACTTCTTTTTGGCTTTTTTTTAAAAGATATTAAACGAATAAATACTAAATGAATACGATTGAAACAGTGACACAAAAAATAGTCAAAGCTAATTAATGTAATCATTGTTTCATTCATAAACAACTTAACTGAATAACACACATAATAACCTGTAGCTGATCAACGCAACTGGTATTATCTTAGGTGTTGTATGAGCTCCTGCCTGCACTGTTGTTAAGGGAAACCTATAACAGAACAATACTAGCACTTCCAGAATACATTCAAAGAAGTATTTGATATTGGAGTAAATTAATAACAACAGGAAGACAATTAATTAAAAATCATGTGATCTTAAGATAATCAATATTTA
>ML827854.1:20488-38054 GCA_009831015.1 Picea engelmannii
AATTCCTTTGGAAATTATGTCCTGAAACGTACCCAATCTAGGATCATTAGTCAACAAATGGTCAACCATAATATCTACACTTTCATTTATATGTACAAAAAATATTTCACAACCCTTTCTAGTATTTTGTTTCAACGGTAAAGAAAAAAATGGCCTTATTGATAGACCATGAGGAATTTCCTTAATGGTTCTCTTATGTGCCATCTCATCTAAGAAATGGAAATTTTTACTTTTACAATTCATTGCAACTACATGCTTTTCGAGACAATTCATTCCTATGATTATTTCATAGGATCCTAAAGGTAATATATTCAAGACTTATTATGTTTTACATTATTCATTTTACAGTCCTCAACAATCATAGGGGAAACATAGCTTAAACCTACACAGGGTTCAACTAAAATAGAGATAGATTTTTTATTTATCGTACCTTCAATTTCTACCATGGAAGACTAATGATTATCCTATCAATTATCCAAATCCACATTAATTTTTGGATTGCACTGTGTCATGTAATTAACTGTCAGTGCCTCTTGAATAGTATTCACCATCAATTTTCTATTCTTATTCAAAGGGAATCTCTGTATAGTTGAGGTTCCTTGCAACCCCAACATTGAAATGATGGTCTTATTGGTTTATTTAATGAATCAATTGGTATGATACTATTCTGAGATGATACACTTTTTTTCTACCCACTAAACCTATTATGTTTAACTGGTGCAATGTGATATGCATGGCATGGGTACTTAAATTATTTCTTTCTAGGATCAAACTTGTTATTTTTGTTCTTATGTTGCGATGTTTTTGTATTTTTAGGTGTTTGTTTAAACTAGGTATAACACAATTTAGTGTGTGTTATTACCTCTTCCATCGTCTTAGTATTAGGGAAATCAATTTTATCCTTATATTCTTGAGGCAGGCGGTGCATAAAACATTGTACATTTTCTTTCTCTTCTCTAAGGTAACGTATGTATCTCATCAGATCTACAAATTTGGTAAAAAAATCTTCGATGGTCATATGTTCTATTTTAAGGTCATGAAATTCCTTATCCTTTTCATCAAAATACCTTTCTCTTCAGTATTTCTTAAATATATTTCAAGTGAGATCGTTACGCCTAATATTGTTTATTATCTTTTTTTCTTGCCACCAAATAACAACTTTCCCGTTCAATTGATATATTGTCAATCTAGACATTAAGTTCCTAGAGTAATTATAAATAGGCAAATATTTCCCCATGTTTAGGAACCGAGATTTTTCTCCCACTTTAGTCTCCCCATCAGAATTTGGTGGTCTTATTTTTTAAATTCACTGAGTAGTATGCCATTTCCTTTTTTTGTTTCTAGGTGTTTTCTTTGCAAGGTGTTTTCTTTAGAAACATTATTGCTATTTTCCTGAGTCATCAATGCTACTCTACCACTAAACATGAAGTGTTCCATTTTATTACAATATTCATAAAGATTGAGTGTTACATTTTATTATGAGATTCATAAATAGAGACTTCCTTCTTAACATTATTATAGGTTTGTTCTATATTCTTATTCTATTTATTGTCAATCATATTCTTGAGTAAAATTTCATTTAGTTCCTCTTTCTCTTTACTCGCTTTTAGCAATTTTTCATTGTCTTCTTTAGTACTCTGCAATATGGCCTCTATACCTCTCAGGGTTTCAAGTAACTCAAATGAATTCTTTTGAGGTTGTTCACTATTCAAATCTACATACATTTCAGGTCCACTTGGAATTTTGTTTCCCTCACTCTGATACCATTTGTAACATCACCCCAATTTTTATTTTTTTAAATAATCTTATAGTTTGGAAACCAAAACTATACTTCTAATCATCGTTTCAACATTACCATAGTTTTTATTATGGTTTGGCACAAAAGTGAACATTACTAATCGTAATGTATATTCATTTTATTTCCACATGCGAGGTTAAAAGTTTCAAGCGATGAAATTTCTTGAAGCATCCACCCAATCTCCAAGGTAGAAATGAAATTAAATTTGTTATTCAACTTGAGTATAATTTTCCTCCTAACTAGTGTGTTTTTGTCCAATTCCCAAGATTCGATATTCAAATAACATAAAAGACATTACAAACAATGCCCCTTCCTCTATGAAATTCCATCTAGCTTTCATCATGGCTCTTTCCAGGTTATAATATTCAAAATGGAAGTGACACACACAATATTTACACATGAAAACATGATATTATTATGAATATTGACTAGGCTTGTCGGTCATACTTGTTAAATATATATGTAACCTCAATAGTCTTACTGTACACTGTCAGCTGTCCTGACCAGCTGTACAATCGTTCTTGAATTGATTGAGCCTATTTATCTCAAACTTTTGTCCTTTTTTCATATATTCTCAATACTAAATACTATTGCACTCTGCTCATTTTATTTTCTTTCCCAATTCTATCTTCTTGTTCTCATTTTGTCATGGTATCAAATCATGAGACGTAAGCCTCTTCACATAGTTTGGAGAGTAACCTTATCCTAGGAAGAATAGAACTTACATTTTCTAGGAGAGCATGGGATGCAAGATTCTTCACATTGATTGCAGAATGGGACACAATCCATGATACGCTCAAAATATCAATGCAGACAACAAGCACGGAGAAGCAGAGCAGTTGCAGAAGGATGCAACATTTAAAGAATCTTGAAGAATAATGTACAGTTTGCTAAAGGAGCATGCAGATATCAGTCTACTAAAAAATATAGATGGAAACATCACAGTGCATGAAGGTAGACCCGCGAAAGGAGAATCGAAGGATACAAATTAAAGATCTGTGATCTTTTTAAAGAATTCATGAAAGATTCACGAAATTTCTTCTCAATAAGAAAGTTTTTGTTCATATAGAAAAAGACAAGCTCAATAGCCATAAGATTGACCCTGCAAAAAGATCTGAGCCATTAGTCAATCTCAGAAAGGACGAGGAGTGCACAGAAAAGGATAACGTGTTTCAGTCGTCAGATCAAGGCAAGAGCAACAACATCCGTCGGATCAAGGTAAAGTGCACTAACATTAAAGATTTGAAAGTGAATAGGAGAATAAGAATTATGAAGTTCTTAAATCATTGAGACTGTCCAATGTCAAGGAGGACACATGGTTAGAAATCAACATTTCATTGATTTGTGACTCAGAGAAGTCAAATATTGAGTCATGATAACTTTCAAAACGCGAAATCGCCACTTGCTATGAGACGTTGGAACAAGGGAGACCGTGAGTCATCAATCTAGTCTCGTCGAAGTTCTGAAACTTGGAAGAGTAGAGGTGAGCCAACCTCCAAATTCATGAAACACGAAACCCCAATTTGATCAGAGTCAATTATCAGAGGGAGGATCTAGACCGTCGATCTAACACCACTGTTATTTCAGAAATCGAGAAATCAGAGGTAGCAATTCTGAGAATTCGTGAAACCCGAGTTCAGTATTTGATTGCAACTATAACATCAAGGAAGCATCTGAGTGATCATATCTGAAGCATAGGAGAACAGAGGTGAATCACATCGAGAGTTCTCAATACCCAAAATCATGAAGTAATTGGGAGATTAGCCCTGGGTCACAACCAAAGGTCACATTGGTGGAGGATAAGGTAGGAGATAGCATGTGCTAGGCCCCTGTCAGGATTTCAGAGATTAGAAGTCGAGAGGAACTTTGGAAAATTGGGATTCAGAAGAAGAGAGGTGCGTACTCCTCCAACATCCTGAAACACGATGTCCTAAAACGCGAAAACTTGAAGTGCCTAGTTCTCAGTCCCCGGTCACATGTAAACTATAAATTTATTTTGGCTCTCAAGTAAACTCACATATCCCAATTCTTTCATTACAGGGGCTACAATTGCTAAATAATAGATCTCAAAACTCTCAATCCATAGATCCCATGCTCGGATAGTCAAATCCAACCAAATCGAAGCTAAAGAAGTGGTCTACCCCATATTTTTTGGTTTGAAGTCACCGAGAGAACTTCACAGACCTCATTTTGCATCCAAGAAATAGGTAAGCATGCAAATCTTTAAACAATTTTTTGTTGTTTAATTTTTTTTCTTCAAGGATGGCCACCTCAAGCAATTTAGGACCAACCCTATGACCAATTCCTTTTGGAAAGAATTATGAGTTTTGGTCTCTTAGAATGAGATCCTTCTTGCAAGAACAAGAGTGTTGGGATCCAATGGATCTTGGATATGTGGAACCATACCCAAAAAACCTTGCTGCCATGACCAATAAACAAAGGACTACTTAGGCAACACAAAGGAACAGAGAAAATAAAGCCAAATTTTGGATTCAAAATTCTGTGGATAACTCAATTTTCTCAAAAATCACAGGCATTGTTACTTCAAAATAGGCATGGTACATCCATAAATCATCTTACCAAGTCAATGGTAGAGTCAACACAGTCAAAATCCAAACCTTGAGGACACACCTTGAGACTTTAAAAATGACAGAGTCTGAAAATGTTGATCAGTTTATGACTAGAGTCATGGGAATCATAAACCAGATCAAATTGACTAGTGAAGCCATCCCTGATAAACTAATTTTTGAGAAAGTCCTCAAAAGTTTACCAAATAAATTTGAAATGGTTGTAACAACTATCCTTGAATCCAAAGATCTTTCAAATTTTTCAACAGATGAACTAATGGGATCTCTGTTGACACATGAGACCAGACTACATCTCACAAATGAGTCAATCGCGAGTGCCTTCAAAACTCAATTCTCCTTCAACAGAGGAAGATGAAGAGGTCATCAAGGAAAAGGGATAAGTCCAAGTAACCATACCTCGAATGAAGGTCACAAAACAAAACAAGAATCATAATTTCCAAGGTTACAAACAACAAAACTAGAATTAGAATTTCCAGACTCAAAGAGGCAGAGGGAGAATATCAAATGACAAATCAATCATACAATTCTATTACTGCAAAAAGT
This sequence comes from Picea engelmannii, assembly GCA_009831015.1. NCBI lineage: Eukaryota > Viridiplantae > Streptophyta > Pinopsida > Pinales > Pinaceae > Picea > Picea engelmannii. The sequence goes on from ML827854.1 coordinate 25,418, forward strand.
TTGGACACTATGAATCTGAATTCCTGAAGAAGCAAGAATATCATCTCTCAGGAAAAGAACATGTGTCAAATCATGAAAGAGAAGCCTCAGATTGTATGTTTCTCTCATGCCACAAGACTGAAGAACAACATAAAGATCTCTAGTTTTGGAGAGTGGATGGAACAATCAAATGACAGGGAACAAATATTTACTCTCATGGATTGATTCTTCAATTTCATCTGATATTACACTTCAAAATGATTCCTTAGTCATAGTTCAAGGAAATGGAACTGTTCCTATTCTTACTATACAAAATGTAAATAAAGACATACACAATGTGTATCATGTTCTAGACCTAACACATAATTTTTCAAGTGTAGTACAACTCATTGAAAATGGCTATAAGGTACTTTTTGAAGGAGCATCTTGTAGGATATATGATAAAATTGACAGCAAAAAATTGATTTCTGAAATCTGCATGACCATGAATAAATGTTTCCTATAACCCTGAGAACTGCAAATTTGATGCAATCATATGCACAAAGTGCATCCACCACCAATGAAACTATAGTTTGGCATACAACATTTAGACATCTACCCTTTCAATGTCTAATTCTTCTACAGAAGCATTCCATGGTCAAATGTCTCCTTATCTTCCAAGAGAAAAATCCTCCATGTGAGTCTTCCATACTTGAAAAACATAAGAGAACTAGTTTTCCACAGTCCTCCACTCAAGCCAAACAACACGTTGAACTTGTTCACACTGACCTATGTGGACAAATGCAAACATATTCAATAGGTGGTAGATTTTATTTTCTAATGTTTCTTTATGACTTTAGCAGGAAAATTTGGATCTATTTTCTCAGACACAAGTCTGAAACTTTTGCAAAGTTCAAAGAATTCAAATATGAAGCTGAAAAACAGAGTGGCAAATATGTAAAAGCACTCAGGTCAGATGGAGGAGGAGAATACAACTCCCTAACATAATGGAGTGGATGAAAGGAAAACTCAAACAATCATGAACATGGAAGGAAGCCTTATCAAATAGAAATGTCTATCAAATACATTTTGGGCTGAAGCAATAGCATGCTTAGTTTATCTCTAAAATAGATCACCAACCACTAGTCTAAAGATGAGGTCCCTCATGAAGCATGGAGTGGGACAAAGCTAAATGTTTCTCATCTAAGGATATTTGAATGCATAGCATACACTCACATACATTCCGAATTAAGGAAGAAACTTGATGCTAGAAGTGAGAAATGCATCTTTAATGGCTACAAGGAAACATCCAAAGCCTAGAGACTCTACAATCCAATTTCAAAGAAACTAATTCTCCATAGAGATGTAAAATTTCTTGAAAATCAGTTCTGGAATGAGTCTGAAAATCAGCAAATGGAAAGTCATGATTCATTTCTTTCACTTCCCGAAGACACACATAATTTAGGATAACAAACACATCAACCTGCTATTCGAAGACTACAGGTAAAAGGACAATCTCAAATTTCTTGGGATAACTCAACTTCTAGCAGAAACTCATCCTCTGAACATCAAAATCAGAGAACTTGAATTTTGAGAGAAATCCATTAGCAGTTGGATGACACTAGTAGATATGACCAAATTTGCGATGGTTTTTCATTGATATTGCCACACTTATCCATCGCAATTTCCACGAAAGCCGAGATTTTTTTTCGTCGAAATAATTTCGTCACTATATCCATGATCCAAGTGTGCGTGGAAACATCGATGAAATGATCTCTCCATGTGTCACCACCTTCAATACCAGTTAACCCTATGGATCGTCGCAATTATGATGAAACTTTGTCACAATTGAGAGGAAAAGTTATTGAAAGCCAATAACTTACGATAGAGATGTTGAATGTGCGACGAAAAACCATCGCAAATTGTGAGGAAAATCCATGGTAATATCAACGAAACAATATATCAAAACCAAATTTATGATGCAGATGTTGTATGTGCGACGGAAATTCGTGGAAAATTGTGACGAAATTTCATCGCTATAGTGACGGTTTTGGTAAAATAGTAAAAACATTTCCGATGAACTTTGGTCGATATTGCGACGATGACTTTAAGTTTAAATTTTTTTTTATAGTTTAAAAAAAAAATCTTGCTAAGTTTAAGTTGAGATCCATTCTTTTAGATTCATTCTATAAATCCATTCTTTTACTTAACACACAAGTTAAGATGTAGCTAAATCAAGATCCACTATTGTGATCTAGATCCATTTAACTTTCAATAGAAAAATATAAATAATAATAATGGTAATACATTATAATGATACATGAGAGTTTATAATGATACCTTTATAACAAAAAAATGGTGAATATATACATTCAAAGTAATGGATTAAATGATTTTCTAATTCTGTTTTTGAAAAAACTCAATCTAGATAAAGTTCTAAAATTCTAGATCCACTAAATATTTCCAAATTTAATGAAATGTGTGTTTTATCTTGAAAACTGGTGGGTTGAATATGGGATTTAACAAGAAGATGGGAAGGTTCAACATAAATAGTACAAGGAAATGAGATCTGAGAGGGCTTTGAATCATGTTCAACCCCCTCAAGGTTAGAAGGGTGATCAAATTCAAGAGGAAATCCAATACATATCTCACTTGTATGAATAGGTTGAGGTGAAGACACAAGATCAACATTTACAATGCAAGAAGAGGGCATGTCATCCTCTTCCAAGGAAGGAAAAATAAAATAAGGCTTACTAACATACAAATATACAAAGTAGAGAATAATCCTCTTTATATGTAAGGGGAAAAAGAGAAATGTGTTGATAAATGACGCAGGAGCATCCCCAACATCAAGCGAGCCAGCGCGGAAGACAATGGACAGCTGGACAAGAGCCAGCGCGAATTTTGAAAGTTCCTTGAAGTTGTTGCGCGATATTAAATGTATTCATTAATAAGAGGTGCACTTGCATAATGTAAATGGACCTTGAGCGATTTTCTCTCATCCTTAGTAGGTAGAAGGCATTTAAAGTAGTTAATGGAGGTAGATAAAATTTAATTCTAGATTAGATTGTTTGAGAGCGCAAGAGGGAAACGGGATATAGACACCCTCATTGTGCATTGTAACATCAAGTAGTGAGAATTGAGAAGAAGCGCAAGTAGAGAGTTGTGAAAGAACACCCATGTACAGGCATTTGAAATAATAGAAAGAGTTGATTCAGATCTATGGTTTGTGTTATTCTCTCTGTATTGATGTTGAATGATATGCTCATGAATGTTTGCTTCCTGTAATACATTTTCTTTATATGTTGTGTATATGATTTCATGTTTGAATTGAAGCCAGAGAGGAAGTAGGAATGAGGTTCAATTGTTTCTCTATCTGAGTAAGAATTCCTGCAAGGAGTGTAGTTGAAGTGTCTGCAAGGAGTGTGTCGACAACAATTTAGGGTTGCGTCTCTGAAGCTCAGATAGTTTTTACTTTTGTTATCATTTCCGTAGAAGTACAGTTGGCAGAGGAGCCGTCCAAGGAGTGCGCAGACCAAGTGAAAGCCTCAGGGTTGTAAACCTGAGTGAAGTGTTTAGAGACTGTTGTTGTAGGTGTGGGCAGGGTCGAAGGGAATTTCAACACTTAGACATGTTTGAAGGTTGCCACAACGAATGCACGCAAGGAGTCTTTTCTAAGACTCAGAAGTGAAACAAAGTTTAGGAAGGATAAGACCTTCAAAGATGCTGAAGAAAGTGAAAAAGAAGTTGTACCTGGAAGATTCAAGAAGGCGTCGTAAGTTTTTTGGAGGTGGACGAGTTCAGCGGAAGAACACTTAGTCATTTAATAGATTCCTCAAAGGAGGAACGAACAGTCAGAATTCTCCGAGGAGAAATCGTGACATATCATGAGCCGTTAGATCTCACAGAGGTGCAGGGAAGATACGCTGAGTATTCCCAAAGGGGTTCAAAGCTCAGGAGGGGCAGGACCATAGATCCGAGCAACAAGGGTCATCGGATTTCCATGTGAATTCGTATATTAGGGCTTCATGGGTTGAAACTCCGTAATATAGCAACAGAAATTGCGAAATCGTGATACTCGATATCCCAATGGCTAAGTAAAATAATGTGGGGCCACATAAGTCGGTGACATGGACAGGTGGCACACCATCTCGGGATTTCACAGCGAGAAGTCCCAAAACATTGACATCAGGATTCGCGATCCCACGAAGTCCAAAATCTCGACAGAGGTGACGGGACGTTGAAGGGTCAAACTTACATGTGCGTCGAAGTTTTGACATATCGGGAATCGGGAGTCAGGGATACAAGTTACTCAACATTGCGAGTGTCGAAATCACGATAGAGGAAATCTCGATAGGAAAAGGTCAGTGTTGACTGGTTCTCACGTCTCAGGGATTCCAGAGACCTACGCTCGACCATTGGATTCGCGAAGTCAGGAGTTCCGATCTCCCGAGTGTAAAGAGGATATGGCATGGAGATTGTTGTGGGTGCAAAATTTATGATAGGGAATTAGAAGAGCCTTAGATTTCTTCGAGTCGTGTAAGAGGAAAGATCCTTTGAGTCGACGTGGACCTTCCAACCTATAGGTTGAGAGGTAGAGGGCGTCGACATCAGTTTGGTATCAGAGCACAAAAATCTTCTTTGTTTTATGTAGTAGAGAAAGAGGATTCACCATGCCACCCAGGAGAAGGGACATGCAATCACCCAATCTAGAGGATAGGGAAATTATGAGGAGAAGAGGCAGGTAGATGATAGATCCAATTATGGAGAGATAGATGCATGCTCTACGAGCTAGACTCAAGGATATGGAGACAACGCAAAGACACACAACCAGTGCATGGGATCTTAGTGATTCTGAAAGTGAAGTGGAGTTTGAACGTCAAGAATAAGTTGCAGCCGAAGGTGCATCAAACGAATGTTTGATTAGAGCTATTGCAAGGATGGGTGCAAGAGAGAAAATGGACATTCCAGTTTATGAGGGAATTTTGGATGTAGAGGAGCTTCTAGACTGGATTAGAGCTCTAGACACATACTTCGACTATGAAGATGTCGAGGAAGACAAGAATGTCAAGCATGATGTCACAAGATTGAAAGGACATGTAGTATTGTGGTGGGATGAACTACAAGGGCAAGCAAAAAATCAAGAACTGGAACAGAATGGTTGCAAAGATGAAAGAAAAATTCATCCCCAGGGATTATCAGATTACTCTATTGAGGAGAATGCAGAACCTGAGACAGAAGCTTATGATAGTGAAATAATACACCGAGGAATTCTACAGACTGAACATCAAGGCAGGTCATCGGGAGAGCGATGATGAAAAAGTAGTTACGTATATGAATGGCCTAAGATATGAGATTCGGGATGAGATGAGCATGGTAGCCATCGGAATGGTGGAACATGCTTATCAGATGGATCTGAAAGTGGAGGAGAAGCTGAGCCAAAAGAAAAATCAAAGAGGCCGAGGCAGAAGTCATCCCAGAGGAAAATCAGTTGCCCAGGACAAATATTAGAAGCCCAAGGAGGATAGGAAGTTTGGGTCTGAGCCTAAATGCAAACGAACTGAGAGAGGTGGAACCTCACAGTGAGGAAAAAATACTAAGTGGAGAGGAGATTATGATGATAATAACACTTTTCCTTGTACTAGAGGTAGAGGAAGAGGAAGAGGTGGAGTAATCACATGCTTCACATGTGGAAAGAGTCTTAGGAGTGTCCAGATAAAAAGAAGGAGATTGGAGAAACTCACATTGCTGAGGCGCAGAGGTGGGATGTTGAGGAAGAAGACGCTGAAGGTGGAATATCATTGATGATGTGAAAAGTCCTTTTAACAGCCGAGAAGGAGGTGGAGAGTTCAGTCCAAAGGACCATACTTTTCAGGACTGCTTTCAAGACTAAGGACAAGGTATGCAAGGTCATCGTAGAAAGTGGTAGCACAGATAATCTCGTATCTACAGAGATGGTAGAGAAGCTGGAGCTAGAGACGACTGATCATCCAAGCCCATACAGAGTTTCGTGGCTACGGAAGGGACACTGGGTAACTGTCAGTAAACAATGTTTAGTTGAATTCAGAATAGGAGGATATAATGATAAAATCTTATGTGATGTCATTCCTATGGATGTTTGTCATCTATTTCTAGGAAGACCATGGCAATATGAGAGGAATGTGATTCATGACGGGAGAATGAACACATACGTCCTAGAGAAGAATGGGAGGACACACATGTTGCTTCCAATTAAAGATAAGAAGGTGAATCTGGAAGTAAGTAACATTGTACTTATAATGAGTGGGAAGGAACTTCTTACAGAGGTTAAGAAGAAGGAGGATCCACAGTTCATTGTGGTTAGGAAGCCGAGAATTATGTTGACCAACACAAGGGTAGATGATTTACCAGGGGAAGTTCAGGAACTGCTGGAAGATTTTGTTGACATTGTAGTGGACAAATTACCTCATTCGTTGCCACTGATCAGGAGTGTGAGTCATCATATTGATCTCATACCAGGAGCCAGTTTACCAAACAAATCCACATACAGATTGACACCGCAAGAGAATGAAGAGGTTAAAAGGAAAGTCCAGGATTTATTGGAAAAGGGATTGGTCAGGGAAAGATTGAGTCCATGTGTTATTCCAACAATACTCAATCCAAAGAAAGACGGAGGCTGGAGGATGTGGACCGACTCGAGGGCGATTAATAAGATAAACATCAGGTACAAATTTACATTGCCGAGGATGGATGATCTGATGGATTGCTTGAGTGGAGCAAAGTATTTTTCAAAGATTGATTTGAAAAGCGGTTATCACCAGATCCACATGAGAGAAGGTGATGAATGGAAGACAACTTTCAAAACCAACAAAGGGTTGTATGAATGGATTTTTATGCCGTTTTGTTTAACAAATGCGCCGAGTACCTTCATGAGATTGATGAAGGAAGTCCTGAGGGAGTTCATCGAAAAATTTGTCATTGTGTATTTGGATGATACATTGATCTACAATAAGACAGTGGCAGAGCATCTAAAGCATTTGGCTACAGTGATGCAGAGATTGCAGCAGGAGAAGTTGTTGATAAATATGAAGAAATCCTCATTTATGAAGACAAAGCTCATTTACTTGGGGTTTGTTATTTCAGCAAATGAGTTGAGGATGGATCCAGATATGGTAGAGGTAATCAAGAATTGGCCATCACCGAAGAACATCTTTGAGGTGAGAAGTTTTCACGGATTAGCTAGTTTCTACCGGAAGTTCATTAGGAATTTTAGTGGAATTAGCGCAGCAATGATGGACACAGTGAAGAAAAGACACAAGTCTTTTCACTGGACAAAAGACGCTGAAAAGAGTTTTAACTTGTTGAAGAGGAAGATTACAGAACAACCAGTTTTGGTGTTGCTATATTTCCAGAAAACATTTCAAGTGAAATGCGATACAAGCGGATTTGCAATCGAGGAAGTATTGAGTCAAGAAGACAGGCCGATATCATACTTCAGTGAGAAGCTAAATGAAGCAAAAGTGAAGTAATCCACTTATGATAAGGAGTTCTATGTTATCATCCAGGCATTGAAGAAATGGAGGCATTACTTGATCCTGAAAGAATTTGTCTTGTATAGTGACAATCATGCACTGTAGTTTGTGACTCAATAGGAGAAGTTGAATCAGAAACATGTCAAATGGGTTGAGTATATGAAAAATTTCACTTTTGTGATTAAACATATTTTTGGTACTGCTAACAAAGTTGTTGATGCTTTGAGCAGGAAGTGTTTGTTGTTGCAGGAGTTCAAATTCAAAACGTTGGGTTTTGATGATCTCAGGGACATGTACGCAGATGATCCAGATTTGAAAGAGGCATATGAAGCAAATGAGAATCCTGTTCTCGAAGACAGAAACCCATGGATAGAATACATGATCCAAGAAGGATTTTTATTCAGGGGCAATCAACTGTGTATTCTGAAATTCTCCATGAGGGAGAATTTGCTGAAGGAGAAACACAATGGAGGATTGGCAGGGCACTTTGGTCATGGAAAGACATTCGCAAAGTTGAATGAGTCATATTTTTGGCCGGGAATGTGAGAAGATGTCAAGAGATTTGTGGATAGATGCAGAATTTGCCAGCATTCAAAGGGAAGGAAGAAGAATGCAGGGCTTTATCAACCGTTACCCATACCAGAGAGGTCGTGGGATGCAATTAGCATGGATTTTGTATTGGGGATGCCAAGAACACAAAGAGGTTGTGATTCAATCTTTGTGGTGGTGGATAGATTTTCCAAGATGGCACACTTCATTCCATATCAGAAAACCAGTGACACAACTCACATTGCGAACCTTTTTTTCAAAGAGGTCATTTGACTTCATGGGTTGACGAAGAGTATAGTTTCGGACCAAGACACCAAATTCATAGGGCATTTTTGGAGGACCTTATGGAAGAAGCTGGGAACTAACTTGGAATTTAGTTCAGATTATCATCCCCATATGGATGGAAAGACAAAAGTGGTAAACAAAAGTCTGGGAGACTTGCTGAGGAGCTTGGTGTCAGAGCACCACGGCCAGTGGGACAACATATTACCACAGGCAGAGTTTGGATATAATGACTCAATTAACAAGAGAACAAGGTAGAGTCTGTTTCAGATTGTCTATGGAATGCAGCTGAGAGAAATTTCTGAGTTGAGGGATTCAGAACAGACTAGGAGCGCTAGTGCATAAGATTTCGTAGAGGCGATGAACGAACTTCATAGCCACGTGAAGGATCAACTGCTGAATTCAAGTCAAGAGTATAAGCACAGAGAATATCAACACAAGAGACAACTTCAGTTTGAGGTTGTTGACTTGGTTCTGGCACATTTGAGGAAAGAAAGGTTCCCAAGAGGAACATATAATAAGTTGAAGATGAAGAAAATCGGGCCGTGTAGGGTCTTGAAGAAATTTGGGGCGAATGCTTACGATATTGAATTATCCGATGGGATCGGAATATCTCCGATATTCAATATCTCTGATATTCAATATCTCTTATTTGTACCCATATGAAGCCAGGGAAACAGGGACTGGACATGAGAAGCCAGTGATCCAGTGGAGAAAACAGATGCCAGTTGAAAATAGGCCGCAGATGGAGCGCATATTGGATAAGAGAGTAAGCAAGGAGACCAGGTGGAAGCAGTATTTTGAGTATCTCGTCAAATGGAAGAACCATCAAGTTGAAGATGCCAGCTAGGAGACTGAAGAAGAGATCGAGAAGCATGGACAGACCGTGCATGAGCTCATGGACAGGAGCCCATGAGGGAGTATGATGCATGAGCATCGCCAACATCAAGTGAGCCAGCACGGAAGACAATGGACAGTTGGACAAGCACCAACGCAAATTTTGAAAGTTCCTTGAAGTTGTTGCACGATCTTAAATGTAGTCATTAATAAGAGGTGCACTTGTATAATGTAAATGTACCTTCAACGATTTTCTCTCATCCTTAGTAGGTAGAAGGCATTTAAAGTAGTTAATGCAGGTAGATAGAATTTAATTCTAGATTAGAATGCTTGGGAGTGCAAGAGGGAAACGAGATATAGACACCCTCATTGTGCATTGTAACATCAAGTAGTGAGCATTGAGAAGAAGAGGGAGTAGAGAGCTGTGAAAGAACACCCATGTATAGGAATTTGAATTAATATAAAAAGTTGATTCAGATCTATGGTTTGTGTTATTCTCTATGTATTGATGTTGAATGATATGCTCATGAATGTTTGCTTCCTGTTATACATTTTATTTATATGCTGTGTATATGATTTGATGTTTGAATTGAAGTCTTAGAGGAAGTAGGAACGAGTTTCAATTGTTTCTCTATCTGAGTAAGAATTCCTGCAAGGAGTGCAGTTGAAGTGTCTGCAAGGAGTGCGTCGACAAGAATTCAGGGTTGCGTCTCTGAAGCTCAGATAGTTTTAACTTTTGTTATCATTTATGCAGAAGTACATTTGGCACAGGAGGCATGCAAGGAGTGCACAGGCCATGTTAAAGCCTCAGGTTTGCAAACCTGAGTGAAGTGTTTAGAGACTACTTCTACAGGTGTGCACAGGGTCAAAGGGAATTTCAACACTTAGACGTGTTTGAAGGTTGCCGCAATGAATGCCCGCAAGGAGTCTTTTCTAAGACTCAGAAGTGCAACAAAGTTCAAGAAGGATAATACCTTCGGAGCTGTTGAAGAAAGTGAAACAAAAGTTGTACCTAGAAGATTCAAGAAGGTGTTGTAAGTTTGCCGGAGGTGGATGAGTTCAGTGGAAGAACACTTAGTCATTTTGCAGATTCCTTAAAGGAGGAACGGACGGTCAAAATTCTCTGAGGAGAAATCGCGACATCCCATGAGACGTTATATCTCATAGAGGTGCAGGCGAGATGTGTTGAGTATTCCCAAAGGGGTTCAAAGCTTAGGAAGGGTAGGACCGTAGATCTCAGCCACAAGGGCCATCAGATTTCCATGTGAATTCGCATATCGGGGCTTCATGGGTTGAAACTCCGTAATATAACAATAGGAATCATGAAATCGTGATTCGCGATATCCCAACGGCTAAGTAAAATAGTGTGGGTCCATAGAAGTCGGTGACAGGTGGCACACCATTTCAGGATTTCACAGTGAGAAGTCCCGAAACATTGACATCAGGATTCGCGATTCCATGAAGTCCCAAATCCTGACAGAGGTGACGAGACGTTGAAGGGTCAAACTCGTGCATGCATCAAAGTTTTAGCATATCGGGAATCAGGAGTTGGGGATACAATTTACTCAACATCGCGAGTGTCGAAATCGCGATATAGGAAATCCCGATAGGAAAATGTCAGCGTTGACTGGTTCTCGGGTCTCGGGGATTTGAGAGACCTATGCTCGACAATTGGATTTGCGAAGTCGCGAATTCCGATATCTTGAGTGTAAAGAGGAGATCCTGTGGAGATTGTTGTGGGTGAAAAATTCCCGATATGGAATTAGAAGAGCCTTAGAGTTCTTCGCGTCGTGTAAGAGGAAATATCCTGTGAATTGACGTGGACCTTCCAACCTGCAGGTTGAGAGGTAGCGGGTGTCAGCATCAATAAATAAAAACAAAATTCCATGAAGCAAGCTCATAAAATTATACTTGGTCATCCCCTTTGGTATGGTCATATTTTTGTCAACAGGATCATGCCCAGTTGAGTATTTGAATGTGGAGTCTCCAGGTGCAAAATGCAATCTTCAATGGTACTAAGTTCTGATGTAGCCTCAGAATCAATAAGCTTTGTTGATCAATCCCATGGAAAAGTATTCAATTTGTTCCCTGGAAACAGTGCCAAAAATGTTAGCACTGGAAGTCACCCTCTGATTGCAGAGAGGGTAAGGCTAGTACCCATCAGATTTATATGTCACAATTTTGTTTTAAAGAGGTTGATTCGGTGCAGAATCAAGAAAATGTCGTTTTAACTCAGAAAATAGGGAACAACATGCACAATTAGGTGAGGTCTTGATTGAACTTAAGTTAGTAAGTTGATATTATGTGTAAGCAGAGGGAATACTTAGTGAGGAAGATGAACGATACTGCTATGGGCATTAGGGCTTCCAACAACTCAGAGAAGACAAACTCAAACCCAGGATCGGTCTTAAGCCTAAGTTTGGACACTGAAACATGTCCAAACAACACAGTCGTAGAAAAACCAGGATAAAACCTACACTATGATGCAACTATGATGACTCGACTAGATAATCCATGCCCGATCTATTTAGTGTAAGAGGGAAAGAAAACAGAGGGAATTGGTTAAAATTGGTCGCGATGCCACTATGATCAAACCTACATCACAAAAACATAACTACCCTCGACTGGGTCATCCATGCTCGAGTGTTCTATCATAGCTGTTACAAAGAAATGAAAAGGAAATTGACTTTCATTAAACAAGAAGTCTGAAATACAGATGCATAACCAGAAGAAACAGAGCTTCATCAAAAAATTGCAATGCAGGATCCTAGCTCAACCATTGACCCTAAAAAAATATCAAAATGACTCTGATATACTCAGAAGAATTCTCCATTGACAGCAGAGGCATGCTCGAGTATTTTCATTGAAGGGTTTACATCAACGAGTCTTCTCTGTCAGACGGTGCATCTGAACCTATAGCTTCCTTTTGGACGCCAGCTCGAGCTTTCTGTGAGTACTTTTGAGCTATCTATTTATGGGGGAGACGATGTTTTAACCACCTCCCTCTGCTTCATTAACTTTCTTCATCAAGATCCAGATGTGCTCAAGTCAACTTGACACATGGAAAATGTGTTGAATGCACTTTGAAATTGTGCCTCTGGGATCCCTGCTAGATGTTGACTAGGAGAGCGATAGGCAAACATGATGGGGATCTGAAAATTTGATTTTCATGGGATTAGTAGGCTACAATGAATGATCGATGACCAGGTGGAAGGACATGATGAGGAAGAGGTGATCGGAAATGTGTGGGCATTAGAATGCAGGCTCTGAGGTGCAAAGGTGCATGGGTGATGTGGCACAAGGAGAGGACATGAAGGTAGAGGGAAGGTTGTGGTGGAATGGTGACGTGAGGACAATAGTACAGGTGAAGGAGATAAGGAGTATGAGTGGGGGACACATGTCAGGAGGTGAGAAGGAGTGATGTGACAGTGGGAGAGGGATAGGTGAGTGATAATGTGAGTGGAGGACAGGTTTAAGCTGGAGCAGGAGGCAACAAGTGG
>ML827854.1:74978-87387 GCA_009831015.1 Picea engelmannii
ATTATATCTATATAAAATAATTGAATGTATACCCAAGGGTTTGGGCACGCATGGTTTCCACGTGCTCATCTGGCTTTCTCAAGCTCCCTCGTATCTATTCCCAAATTCTACACCTGTCAGCCTTTCAACTCTCTATGTGTCCTACCTCTATCCCACTTTCTCATCCGCTAGGACTTTCATCGCATCAGTCTTTGTCCACCATAGATCTGCCTCTTCTCTTCTCAGAGGTTTTCAGAATCTCCTTCACCATGGTTCACCTCCACACCGTTGTTCTGAGCATTTTACTAGTTCATTTTGCAGAAACAGAGTATATTGATATGGCCCCTGATAAGATCCAGGACCTGGACTCTAGTCTCCTTGAATTGTTGGGAACCACTCCCTTGTCTGTACATTTTGCGGAGCTCACTCTCAGCTATAGTAAGAGGTACGATTCAGTCCGCATGTGGTGCATAGTTTCAGTACCTTCATGAAGAACGCGGGGTTATTCGTATCATAAATTGTATAAACCTTGCTTACACGGTGGTAATGAATGGTGATTTCTTCTTTTGAAACAAAATGATTTTCTTGTAATTCTAGCCCTATACGGATTTTGGGTATTTTGCTTTCAATTTATTTCATTTATTTTTATAAATTTATTCGCCTGTGCATATGCATGTAGTTAGTTGCATATATATTGCCTTTTGTATTGCTCATGCCCCCTTTTCTCCTAACTGTGAAATTCTCCACTTGAATTTCGGGTTTCAGGGTTTCCTTATGCCCAATACCAAGAGCTTCCTGTCCTCATGGACTCCCGATCTCCGATATGGCGATGCGCCCCCTTCTAGCTTTAGCCCCCCCCCAGGCTATGCGTTGGTCCATGTGACCCTGTCCTATGTGACTGTAGTCCTATTCCTTGTCGCGATTCGGGGTTTCACGACTTTCTGTATCACGAACCTCTATCCTCACAGACTCCCGATTACCGAATCTCCAATATGGCACTTTATGTGCTAGCCCTCCAGGCTAGACATCCCCCTCATATGACCATCGTTCCATGTGGCCCCGACCCTATCCTTCGTCGGAGTTTCGGGGTTCCAAATGTCGAACCTCATAGGTCCTTAGGACTCGCAATTTTCTGATCCCTGATATGCTCCTAGCGCCTTAGCCCTTAAGCTATGCTCGTGATCCACACGACTTCGCCTTGTGACCACAGCCTTATGGCTTCCCATCGGGTTTCGGTCCTTCTCGAGCAAGAATTTTCCTTACTTCAAATTTCGTGATGCCTTAGCATTTACTTTTGGTCAACGAAGGTTTAAAAGTGGGTTAAAAATTTAAATATTGCGAGTGAACTATTAATGAAATCAGGATTCGAGGCTTCCCGTAACAAGAATCACGAAACCCCGATCTCCGATTTCGTGATGTAATTAAGGCCTAATTAAAACATTGATTGATTAATCCTTTTTAACAAAGGTTTAAGTGTTAAGTTACTTACGTCGTGTAATCTACTACGTGTCCAACGCTGACCCTTCTGTGGGCCCCGCTATCCCTTGACCCATCAGGAAATCGCATTTCGCGATTTCATAATGCATGGATACTTGGTTCATGGGATCCTCGATTTCCCGATGACTCAACCCCCAATGGATGATTCCTTATCGAGACTTCTCCGATAACGCCGGTCTCATCCACGCGTCCCCTAAATGAACGGTCCCGATTCCTTTGGGGTTTCGGAACCTACAATGCCACGGTTTCCTTGTTCTCAAGAAATCCGATTTCCCGATGTGCGACCTTCGCCCGATTCCTGACACCTGTCCTATGTAAACGGACGGCTCTGATCTTCCCGGCGTTTAGAGACTTATGGTGTTTCTATTCCCTTGCCCTCGATAATTTCAATTCTCCGATGGCCAATATCCCGACTCTCGCGCGATCTCTGCCATGTGTCCTCTAAAATGAACAGTTCATATCTTGTCGGGAAATCGTGGATCGCGATTCCGTGTGACATGATTTTTGTGTGCTCGAAAACTCCGATTCCCTGATTCCTGACTCTCTCCAGGGTTCTGACACGCATCCTAAATGATCGACGGTTCATATCAACTCTCGAGGTTCGCTACTTTACAAGGCTAGGAACCTTTACTTACCTGTACCCCGATGACCAAAATCCCGATCTGGTGGTCACGCAACACGTGTCCTCCTTGAGATCCTATGGCTATGACTCCTCTGTCGTTCCGGGGTTCTCCTAGTCACGGATCCATGACTCCTGAAGCTCTGGAATATCGATGAACTCTCGACTCCTTGCCACCTGTCCCCAACAGATGGACGAATCTGATTGTATCGGAGTTTTCACTATGGGTTTCCCGACCCCTTACTCACGGAACTCCCGATTTTGCGAACTCCGATATCCCAATGCCTTTACACATCTCGTCGGGATTTCTCCTCCCGTATTCTTTGAGGACTTAAATCCCTTTCAACTCCTTGCAAATCCGTTGGTTGTCGGGTATCCGCCCAAGATCTGACGGTTCAAATCTGTTCTCCTTTGGGGATAATAATTAGTTGCACAAAACATTACGTAGTGTTAAAATTGCTCTCCTGGCACGGTTGAAATTTGTATGGTTCTATAGTTCATTATTACAATCATTTAGGCTTAATATAGGAAAATAGTTCACACTATTCCTACGCGGTATAAGTCTACTAAATTTCCTTTTTCCAACTGCGCATTGGCAGTTCCTCATGTTAGGTAAGTTCAGAATGAATTAGGCCTTTTCAAGGTCCTGCAAATGTCCTTTTTCATTGTATTTAGTATAATATGTGCAGTTATTAAATTTTCCAACTTCAAGCCTTAGACAGAAGTTTCCCTCAATATTTCATCGATTTTCAGGTGTGAGTACTACCCGAAACTTCATTGGCAAACCTTGCTTAAATAAATTTAAATTATCAACTCTCCTTTTCGTTCTCAATAGCTTTATCAGGCCACTTTAAGGGTATCCATTTCCTGGGAAGTGATTCTTCATCTATCTGGTTCAATGCTGCTATTTTAAAGGCATTCCTTTGAATGTTCAGACTAATACCACATTAGCCATTCATGATCCAGTTAATGGTTATTGTCTAAAATGGTCACTTGTGATATATATGAGACCATTTGCTTGGATAATATAGGGGTGCTACCTTGAGTACACTTTCTCTTTAGAACACATTCCTAGAGGAAATTGGCTAGACGTCACATAAAATAGTATATCCTCATACCATTTAGATGATGCTAAAGTTGAACTCTGTATGACGACATAAATTTTATTAGGAGGATAAATATTTACAACTTCAATTTGGGTCATGAACTTTCATATTCATGAAATTGATGAGTATGGAAGAAATGGTTTCCTCTAATATAATATGAAATTTTTATCAAAATTGGGATTAATAAGAGCAGGGGTAGTAGTGATTGCATGTTTGATTTCTATAAAAACCTTTTGAATTTCCGATGTTCATTCAAATTTTGTATCCTTCTTTAGTAAACTATTTATTGTCTTAACAATCGTGGCATAATCTAGAACAAATATTCATTCAAAGCTTATCTTTCCAAAGAAATATTATACTCCTTTTCAAGACATAGGAGGATTTAAGTAATTTATTTCCTTACCCCTTTCTGGATTAATGTATATGCCTTCTTTACTCACAATATGGCCTAGTATTCTCCCTTATAATATAGAAATAAACACGTTTTTGGATTTAAATATATCATGTCAAACATCCTACATAGTTCAAGGACTTGTATGATATGTTTGAATTGTCCTTCCCTTAATTCTGAATGAACTGTCAAATCATCCTGGTAATATGCCATACACCATATCACTCATGTTTGGTCAAGTTGAATGTTGCTCAACACAATCTATTAAGACAGAAATGACGTGTGTTTCTTACAGGTTAAGCGTGGTTGGAGCTAATCATTTGGGATTTTGGCTCTTAGGCCCTGATTTTGAACTAAGACGCTCTGATACCATATGTAATGCCCATATAATTATAAACATCATTTAAGTTTCCTAAATATTTTATGAAAGTAATCTGAAATGGTAACTTCTTAGCATAAAAGTGATTCTCATAACAACAACATGAGTAACCTAGATTTATCAATAAATACTGAATTCATGACAGAAAGAAATAAATACATAACTTAACAAAGTACCTGGTTCTGATGCTAATTGTTGTTGCCACTGTGCCTTGTTGCTGCCTTTCTTCTCCCTTCTACACAGATCAATCCTGCCACAGACAGGAAAATAGCTGCCCAAAACTATTGTCCTCCCTGCCAACTAGCAAAACTACCTAGCTCCAGGATATCTATGGATATCCTGGCCCTCCGTGCCAAAAACCTCCAGCAACTCAGTGCCTCCCGTGATCAAAAGCCACAGCCTCAAAAATTTGTGCCCCCAGTGAGTCCAAAGGTCTACAAAATACAATAGTGTTCAGAAACTCACTACTCACAGCAAAACACAACCGTCTAGAGGCTCTCTGCTCACGGCAAACATAACAGTCTCAACCCATACAGTCCGCAACATCCATCCCCGCCGAATGGTGTGCACATCCACCTCTTCCCGTCCCTTATTCCTCCCTGTCGACTCATGCATTAACTTCACAACCACCCCCGTCCTCCGTCCTTCATTCCTTCTTTAATATTTTTATCATCTCGGGATTTCTGGGCTCCTCGCCCTGCATACGCCACCCCCTACTACATACGCAATCCCTGTTATATCATTTTTTTTTTGGATCTCTTAAATTTAAGTCACAGGTCATTAAATGTGATCTTCAGTTAGGTTATTATTACTTAGTTAATCCTCAATTATTCCTTTAATTAAATCTTACTTAATAATCTTCAATTATTTATTCAATTAGGGTTGTTACAATGGTGGAATGTTGAGCTCAAAGGCATTTTCCCCTACAACCTTGGTGAGGGTATAGGGCCCATATCTAAGTGGACGAAGCTTGTGGTGGGGTCCAGCGAGGTGCTCCTTTTGAAAATGCAGCCACACTTTGTCGCCCACTTGGAAGTTGTGTGTCATCGGATGTTGATCATGTCGTTGCTTGTACTTAGCATTGGCTCTGTCCAAGATGTCATGAACCTGTTGGCGGATGTGTTGAATGTGCTCAATGAAGTTGTTTGCCTTATCTGCCTCAGACCGGACATGAGCTGAATCTTCTTGAGTAGCCACAAATGGCATGGCTATGTCAATGGGACATAGTGGTTGGAATCCCAAGCCCACTTGAAAGGGGTTGTGGCTAGTTGAGCTATGGAGAGCCCGGTTGTAGTTGTGTTGTACATAGGGGAGGCTCTCATCCCATGTGCGTGGATTCTTTGAATTGTACATGTGCAGAATGTGTACGATCATCTGGTTGACGACCTCTGTCTGGCCATCAGTTTGTGGATGGAAAGTTGTGGACTTGGTGAGCTTGGTGTCCAACATCGACCAGAGGCTGGACCAAAATGTACTAAGGAACCTACTATCCCGATCTAAGATGATAGACGGTGGGATCCCAAAGTGTACCCACACTCGTTCAAAGAAGAGTTTAGCAGTGGCTTCTGCTATGATATTCTTCTTGCAGGCCATCATAATGGACATCTTCGTGAATCATTCGATGACCACAAAAAACCAGTCATTGCCATGCTTAGTAGAAGGAAGGGCCGACATGTAATCCATAGAGATGGATTCCCATGGTCGACTTGGGGTAGGAAGCGGAGTATAGAGGCCTTGCTTCTTGATGGTCGGTTTGGAAATGGCGCAAGCAGTCCAGGACTTGATGTACTTCCTGACATCTTGTTGAAGGTTCGGCGAATAGAAATACATTTGCAGTATTGCCACGGTTTTCTCGACCCCGAAATGCCCAGCGATTCAACTATAGTGCACCTTCCAAATCATCTTGGCACGCTCGCTTGAAGGAACACAAAGGTGTCCCAAGTGACAAAACAGGGCATCCTGGAGGTGAAAATTGGGAACTTGCTTACCCTCAAAGAGTGTATTGTATGTGTGGCCGAATTCTGGATCACTTGTGTAGAGAAGCGGCCAATCGGAAGTCTCGTGCCCACAAGAGTTGAGCACAGTGGTTAGCGCCACGTTGGGTGGTCGACTGAGGTAGTCTCCAACATTATTGGTGCTGCCTTTTTTGTACTTAATGTTCAAATGAAATTGTTGCAAGTATGTGGACCACTTCTGATGGCGATCGTTCTGCAACTTCCCTTGTGTCTGTATGAACTACAGGGGTCGGTGGTCTGTGTGGATGACCGTTTCCTTTCGCAAAATGTAACGCTTCCATTGCCGACAAGCCTGCACAATGGAATACATTTCTTTGTCATAAGTGGGATACTTCTAGACTATGTTAGAAAGTGTCTCACTGTGATATGTCATTGGATTCCCATGTTGAGTAAGGACTGCCCCAATAGAATAGTGAGAGGCATCTGTCTCGATCTCAAATGGTTGTTGCAAGTCTGGTAATGTGAGCACTGGTGCAGAGAAGATGCGATGTTTCAATTCCCTAAAGGCCTTATGTTGAGATTCAGACCAAAAGAATTTTTCGTTAGCTCCTCCCTTGGTGACTTGACTCAAGGGCCAAGTGATATGAGATAATCCCAACACAAACTTGTGGTAGAAATTGGCAAGACCTAAAAAGCTGCGGAGCTTTGTTAGGGTGGTTGGGGCTGGAAAATCCTGAATGACTTGGATCTTTGTTGGATCCACATGCACCCCCCTCTTATCAATAGTGTATCCCAGATAATGAACCTCGGTTATGCCAAAAGTGCATTTCTCCAAATTGGCACACAACTTGTGATGCCGCAGTGTTTGGAGGACCTGTCGGATATGGTGGAGGTGCTCTTCCCAAGTCTGGCTGAAGATCAGAATGTCATCCAATACACCACTACAAAGGAGTTTTTGAATGGCCGCAAGATGTTGTCCATTAGCCTCATGAAGGTTGCAGGGGCATTCGTCAACCCTAAAGGCATGACCAACCATTCGAAAAGGCCCTCCTTGGATTTGAATGAAATCTTCCACACATCAGAGGGTTCGATTGGTACCTAGTGATACCCAGACTTCAAGTCGATCTTGCTGAAATATTTTTCCCCCTTGAGTTGGTCCAGAAGGTCATCAATCCATGGGATCGGGTACCTATTATGAACAATGATCTTGTTCAGTGCCCGATAGTCAATGCAGAGTCTCCAAGTCCCATCCTTCTTCTGCCCCAATACGATCTGGCTCCCACAGGGTGATGAACTCGGTCGGATGTGACCTTTCTGCAACAACTCCTGAATCTGCCTCTTGATTTCATCATTCTCTAGGATAGAGCACTGGTAGATGGGTCCATTGGGAAATGGTGCACCTGGGGTCAAATCGATGGGGTGCTTGACCTGGCAGTGTAGAGGCACCCCTGCGGGGGAGGTGAAGATGTCCTCGTACTCCTCCATGACCTTATCCATTTATTGTTTTCGTGCAATGGGGCCTTGTCTTGAGGTCATGGCCACAGTCTTCCGCTTTCCCTGAGGGCAGATCATCAGGAAAACAAATTTCCTGGTTTTGAAAATGAGCTTACTGCATTGTTTTGCAGTAACCAAAGATATGGTGGTAGGCGATGCTATCTCCGATATCCTGTACAGCTTATTGCCCAAAGTGATAATAACAACATGAGGCCTAGACTCATACATAACATGTCACTTACACAAGTACGGTTGGCCTAATAATACATCAGAAACATCAAGAGGAGAAATGTCACATAATACCTCATCCGTGAAGGGCTTGATGTTGTAGGGAAGGCGACATTGTCGATTGACGTGGAGGTCTCGTCCTTGGTGCAACCACCCGATGGTGTATGGTTGTGGGTGTGGTGTGGTCAGCAAGCCCAACCACTTCATGACCTCTACCAAGATGAGGTTCTTCTGGTTCCCGCTGTTGACAATGAACTGCAACGGGGAACCCTTTACCCACATCTTGGAATGGAAGAGACGCTTTGCCTCCTCTGGATCTTCTGGTTCATCCTTCTGGATCTTCGTGGTGGCAACAGTGGTGTTGGGCTCCGCATCAATAATATACTTCCCCCTGTCATTCCCCTTGTCAGGTTATGATTCAGAGTCGGAGCATGCATCCAATTTAGAAGCCTTCAACTTGGCTACCAGTGACTGCTTGGCCCGACACTCACTTGTGTTGTGAGTGGAGCTCTTATGGAACTCACACCACTTCCTTGTGTCATTTTTTGGATTCGTGGTGTTGTTCTTTGCTTGTGGCTTTGGCGGGTTGTCCTGGGTTGCACCGCCTTGTCTCGGTCCTTTGTTTTTTGGTTTGGGAGTACCTTTCCCGTGCTTCTAATTTGCAGACCCAAAGTCTCGCTTCTTTTGTTTGAACTTCTGCTCAGTCCTGGCAGCATATCGGTATGCCACACCAAGTGAGGAGATGTCGAGGAACTCCATTTCCTCTTGAATGTATTTGTGTAGAAAAATACGGTACTTTAACACCAAATGTTTCTCTGAATCTTTGATACCCAACTTTGTGCGTAGGGTATGAAACAGATTCGTCATCTCATGCACATCTTGGTCCCTTTGTTGCCGCAACGTAGTCCATTGTATGTATTTGTCCTCATAGCTCCCCACGGGATAATATTGTTCCTTGATGGCATCTCGAAAAGAATTCCAAGTGGGTGTGGCCGAGAACAAAGAGTTTTCTCCCTCACCCTCTTGCTCCGAGTTGGTTTCCCACCAATCCTTGACATGGGGGGCAACTTTGAGGAGTGCGAAAATAATCTTTTCTCGGTTGGAAAAGTCATGAACTGAGAAATATCCTTCTAATAGATTCAACCATCTATCTATGACATCTGCATCTATTTGGCCGTAAAAAATGGGAATGTCAAAGTTTACTTGTACCTTAAAAGGAGTGGCACCTCCAAAGTGGCTTCTGGATGTCGATGCACCACCAGTCGGAATCCGTTGAAGAATCTGGGCAAATTTGTCCATCATCGTGTTCCTTTGTTTCTCGAGGGCCTCCTCGAGCAACATTTTGATAGGATCTCTTTCTCCCTCATATTTCTTTTCTTCCCCCATGGGTGGTCATTGGGGTTTACGAGGCTGATCTTGCAAGGGTTCAACCAGATCGAGCCCCAACTCCTTATACCCCGATCTCGTTGGGGACATGCAAAGAAGGATCGAGAATGAGAAGACCGCTCTGATACCACTGATTCAGATTTATGTAGGAACACAATGAAATACAGAAATACACATAAACACAGAGATGCATTGGAAATAATACTTCAT
This sequence comes from Picea engelmannii, assembly GCA_009831015.1. Lineage (NCBI taxonomy): Eukaryota > Viridiplantae > Streptophyta > Pinopsida > Pinales > Pinaceae > Picea > Picea engelmannii. The sequence continues at coordinate 84,223 of ML827854.1, forward strand.
TTCATTAATAACAAATGACTGAAATATGCTTACAGATGGAATGGAAATAAACTAGCTAGGCCCTGGTAGCTTATCTCTGAGAAGAGATGTGGCCGCTACTCGCATCCATGAGAAGATGATTACAATGAGGCTCTGAAGGCCTTTTTACAATAAATAGGAATTCCAAAAGTCTTATACATCCAAAAACCTAAACCTAGGAGATGAAGCGCCAAAAGTCATGTGGGCCCCGTTTGGGTAAGTGAGTACATCAACTTCCCGGGGTCGTAACTTTTGCATACGATCTACGTTTTAGGCGTGTGATAGCTCGTTGGAAAGGTATCATCGAGGAGATTCATTTTGGGGGCTCAGTCATGCCTTTGGCTATCATTGAGAGCCTCGATCTTGAAAAAAATTCATTTGGACCCTCAAAATGGCCCCGAAAGTTAAAACCTGCTAAAAATAGTAAATTGCCAAAATTGCCAGAAAGCCATTTTGAGCCATTTGGAAAAGGTGGGTGGCCACCGATATCCACCTGGATCAATACTGTGTGAAAACTAAAAAACTAAAAGAATAAATGGTGGGGGTCCAAGTGGAATAGGTTGGTGGCCACCAATATCCACTTGGATCAATGAGATCTTGATCTAATTTGTATTCGAAAAGAAAGGAAAAGAAGGCTTGTCCACACATAAAATGTGAAATATTACCTTTCAGGTGGGGTTTCGAGTTCTTTTCGATCTAGATCACCATATCCTAGGGATCCATATTCCAGTAACTTTTCCTATGAGTGCATGATCTGCAAATTTTACGGTGAGGGATCTAGAAATTCCTTGGATCTAGATCAAGGGGATTTGATGTAGTTTTTTCACGAACTTTGGGGGGCCACCCTTGGTTGTCTTGGGAAGAGAGGTGATGAGGGAGGCAAAATTTGCAGCGTCCATGGAGGAGGGAGAGGGAGGTGACTGGTGAGCGGGGGGATCGATTCCCCTCCGGGAGAGGAGGGCATGCGTGAGGAGATAATGGGGCAAGGACACACGTTAGGGAGGATGTTATTTCTCGGTTATGAGTTTGATATTATTAGAAATATTAATATTATTTTTTCTTTGCAGGGTAACACATGGTTGTTCTACAGAAGGTGTTCACTTCCCTTGCAACATTTAAACTCACTACAGAGACAATCTACTCACCATCAATGTCATGGTTGCATTTACATTCTCTGAGAGGTTTTGGTTTCGAGACAATAAAATCATCTTTGAGATCTCTCTCTTATGTGGTGTTACTCCTTCAAGCACTACACATAATTTTCTTGTGCTTGCTCTGAATTTCATTTTAAATAATCCTTGTTTCCTTAATCATTTAATCTTTTGTTTCTATTTGGTAACTTTATCTCCTAATACATAGATTGAGAAAGACCTCACAGTGTCTAAGGAAGACCTCCAGTCAAGCGTTGGTAGACCGAGTTTAAGGGTTACAGCCTTATGTACTCATACCCTAAAAGAGATAACATGTAATCCATGTCTCACTATAGACTCAGCCTTGTCATCAGTGTCTTGAAGTTTGTTCTTTACCATTAACGCACTTCGTGGTGACTGTCATTAGGGTCAGAAAAGGGTTCAATGTACATTGCGAGGATATTACCCATTTAGAAGTCCTTTATATCAGACTTAGAACAATATGGTTAATAGTTGGCCCTACCTTTGACGGTTTCAACCTATTTAAACCCTAAGTATGCTCTAATTTGAATTATTAAATTATGACCTCTTTTTATTATTTAGTTTATAACTTTGTCCTTTTAACTGTCTACCTCTATTTAAATAAATCTATATAGCTTCTTTTATTTTCTCTATGGATTATTTGTTATAATAGCTAAGTTTTGTAGGTATAGAATGTTTCTAATACATAAGTTATCTTCCATTTGGTTACATACACATAAGTTTCATAAATTTATTTCTAATAATTGAAAATAATAAAAAGAATATAGTTTATAGCCACAAATAACATGCATAATAATTTTATTCAAGAAAATGTAATCTATTTAAAAGGTTTACAATAGCTATTCAAGTAATAGGATTTCAATTCATATTCAATGATCACTTCTATTAGTATTGACCAAAACATCCACACACTCCTAACTCTTTTCACCTCTAGCCAAATACTTTATTCCACTAGAAAATGAAAATGTCAAGAACCTTCTCAAGGTAATTTCCATAACATGGTTCTTTCTCAGAACCACCAAGCTCTAACTCTGCACAAGTACTCAAAAACATCTTGTTTACACCATACTTGTTTCTTCTCTCTTGTTTTACCAAGCAGAGAATAATAATATACTACCTAGGTGTTTTCTTTCTTTTTCCAGTTATTGTTCTCCCTAACTCTTGGGAGTCTTCTCCTAACTTCTTGTTATCCTATTTCCTAACCTCCCACACTCTTAGGGGGTAGGTTTACACTTTTCCTCATGGACAAAATTTACTTTCACCATGGTGATTTCTATCTCTTTTTCACTTTTCCCATGGAATAAAGAATTTCTCTTATCATAGTTGAGTTCTCTCATTAATTTACCTCAATATTTTTTAAATAAAATAAAATAAAAATATTATTTACATAAATAATTTTCACCATCAATTATCTATGATGATCAAAATGTTAATCAATTTTTTTTCTCAATGTTATAACTCAATAGTCACAATGACTTAAAATTACTCGAATATTTGATTGGAGGGATGTTCCAAGCTCTCAACTAGAAATCACTTTCAATATGTGTTTGGATTTAAATTTCCTCTATCCGTTTGGATTTAAATTTGATTTATGTCGAGTTTCATTGTTATGTTAATATTTTTAGGAGGTATTTCGTCCTCTATTTGAGTCACAACATCTAGTTGTTGAGGGGGTACAACTTACTCTGTTATTGTTTCTTGTTCCTTGGTCATGGCCTCCTCAATTTGGGTTTCATTGTCCATGAATTTCACTAGTTTCTCAACTAATTCTTCTTGTTTAGCTCTGACATATTCTTCTTGTAATTTATCACTGGCTAATCCTAGCCACTTGCGATAAGCAATCTAGACTTGTTTGTGCCTGTTGTATTCTTTCCCTCATCTTTTTTATTTTATTTTTCATCCTCTAATTAATATATCTTAATTTGAAATACCTAGATTATTCCTTGGTTTTTTATGCTTGAGATCCTTGTTTCTA